>JAGFNQ010000370.1:259792-304007 GCA_024364735.1 Boesenbergia rotunda | reverse complement strand
CCAAACCCTCACGCCGTCCCTCTCTCCTCCTTGGGCAAAAACACACCAAGCCCTAGGGCTCTCCTCCGGTGGCCGGCCAAGGAAAAACCAAGGGGTGCGGAGCGTTTCGTTCATCTCGACGAGAGGAACGCGTAGGCGCGAACGGTTCATCAAGATCTCAAGTTTCTCCCGAGCCCTAGACGTCAATTTTGGTTGTAAGTCCAAGATATCAATGTAAGTACAGCTCACCTGCAGTAAGAGGCGGTTTTCCGCAAGTTTTCCCGTTAGAAAGTTAAAAATGCAATTTTCCTTTAAGTTTATGATTTTGCATGTAATCCTAGTTTAACCCATACTTGTATGAGTTTAATTAAGTACCCTATATGAGGTTAGGGTCTAAGAAAAGCTATGAGAAAAGAAAAGAGAAGATAAAGAGAAGAAAAGAAAATGCCAAGGCCTTAAGAAATCCCCAAAAGTCAAGACTTAGGGATTTAGGCACACAAGGTGCTCGTTAAAATGCCAAGGCATTTAAAGATAAGAAAGAAAAGAAAGAAAAGCTATTTTATTTTCTAAGGCCAGTACCCGGCGTCCAAGGGCGTCATTAAAGAAATCCAGGTGTCCAATTCCAAGGTCTTGGCCCTGGTAGACCAAGGTCTGCTCTATTAGGATTGGTGGCTCGCTACCCCAACCTTTTAGGGAACGCACATAAGATGGTACTTACGTCTTAAGTGGATCCAAGTGAGTTATTATTTTCAAGTATATGCTTTAGCAAAGTTTTTCTAAAGTTTAAAGAAGTTTTCTAAAAGTTAAAGAAAGATTTAAAGTTAAAGAATTGCTAAAGTTCAAGTTAAGCCAAGAACAAGTAAGTTGAGACTTATTAATGCTTGAGTATACATGGTTTAGTTTTCTTTGAAGCATAAAAGTATCTCATGTGATTTCACATTGTTTAAAAAGCATGTTTGCACATTTTCGAGATTTTGTGAGATAGATAGTACTTACTAAGCTTTTTGCTTATTAGTTGCATTTCCTCTTACTGCAGGTAAAGGTAAAGGCAAGCAATTCTGAAGGAAGGCGACAAGGCGGTGCTGAGTGATGTGTGTGTGGTGGCTGACCTTGGAGAGGTCCTTGGGACAAGATGAATAAAAGACTCAAAGTGTATTTATTATAAAGTCTTAGTTTAAGTTAGATCATATAGCATTAATCCAAGTAATTGCGTTTTAGATATTTTGCATGTCTTAAAACCATGAGTAAAGATTCCATGTCATTTTATTTAGCATACATATCCTTATGATTGCCTTGGATGAGTATGAGTGTGAGTAGTTTTGAATATTGATACTTGATGGAGCTAATTGATGCATGTGCCAAGATATTGGTAGTTTCCCTTTGAATCAAGTTTTATTGCTTAAACATGCTTAGAAAAGTTGCATACACATTCCACAATGCTTTAGAAATGTTTAGAACATGTGTTTTGGTGTTATGAATGCATAGGAGTGAAGTTTGGTACAAAACTCTAGTTTAAAGTTCATATAGATTTTCATAGCTTAATTACTTCCGCAAAAGTCCTAATTTCAAGTTTATGAAGTTGTTTGGATTGACTAAAATGTTTAGGAAACTAGTATAGAGTATAGAAATGGTGTTGTGTCTTTGTATGGCTTGAAACTATAAGTTTGGTGGACCATTGAGACAAGGTTTCGAATCTGAATTTCAGATTTTCAGGCGTGCCAGTCGACTGGTTCAGTATCAGTCGACTGCCCTATCGAACAGTAGCTTCTGTTCGATGCATCAGTCGACTGCCAAGAGGCCAGTCGACTGGTGCCGCGCCCAGAAACTTCCTGTGGCCGATACCAGTCGACTGGTTAGATCGCAGTCGACTGGTACCAATGCAGAGAAGTGCTACAGATGAAAAGAAGCGTGCCATTGTATCATGCATGACTATTAGAGTTAGAATATCATCCCTAGATGGATTTAAAAGAAAAAAAAAGAAGTTCCGCATTCTTAGTCGTGCATTAGAGTCAAGAAGTAGATAAAGTAGCGGACCGTCTAAGGTAGAGAAGGCGGGTCGCTACAGAAGAATTCTTCAATATGCGTGTCATAAACAAACATTACGACGAGTTCACGGAATTCCGACAGGGCAACCTCTCGGTCAATGAAGCCGTGAAGAAGTTTAATCGCCTGGCTCGTCTATGCCCGGAGCTGGTCCGCACTGTGAAAGAAAGGGTCCGACTTATGTTGAAGATGTTGCGGCCCGAAATAGCCCTGAACGTGGCCGGCGGAGTTAACAGGCCGCAGACCACCGAGGAGCTGTTTAGTAGTGCTCTTCTCACCGAGCATTACCTGAACAATATCAATCAGCAAAGGAAGGCATTAAATGAGAGTAAGGAATCAAGTTCACTCCGGGATTCTCGATTCTTTATCTTTCATTATCCCTAATATTCCTCCCTTTCATTATCACTCAGGAGGTCAGAAACCTCAGAGTACCAACGCTAATGGGAAGGAAAATCAGGGTGGTAAACGGTAGCCATGGGATGACCCCCAAGGGGGCCCAGCAAATAAACAGTCCAGGTTTCCCCTATGTGCTACATGCGGGAAAATGCATCCCGGGGAATGCCGCAAAGGTACGAACCGGTGTTTCATTTGCGGGGTGGAAGGGCACATAGCCTCTTACTGTCCTACCAAGAACCAGGCACCTCCCCAACAGCTTGTTCTGTACCAGGGTGCACCAGCGAAACTACATTATATGCAAGCCGAGCTGGAAGGTACCCCGATGAGCCAAGGGAGATTGGAGGCCCCACCAACTATGGCGGATGCCAGGGTTTTCTCTAATACTAAGGAGGATGCCGCGAATGCTTCAACGGTTGTCACAGGTCAGATACTTATTTACAGTCAGTATGCTACTGCATTATTTGATACTGGGGCAACACACTCGTTCATCTCTATGTTCTACACTAAGAAGATAGATATGTCTCCACAAGTTTTAGACTGCAAGTTCTTGACAACCCTGCCTTCGGGAGAAATAAGGACATCCACTCACGTGCTGCGTGCTGTACCAGTCGGAATCGCAGGAAGAGAACTCTACTGCGATCTGATAGTACTCGACTTGCAGGATTATGATGTTATAATGGGAAGGAATTTTCTGAGCAAATACGGCGCTTCTGTCGAGTGCCGTAAACGAAAGGTGATCTTTCAACTTGAGGCAGATTCTATGTTCGAATTTATCGGAGAGCCGAGAAAAAGAACCGGGAAATTTTTATCGACTCTCAAAGCATAGAAGATGATAGACAAGGGATACACTGGATTCTAGCACATGTGGTTGACGTAAGTCAAACCAAGGACCAGAAGCTAGAAGATGTTAGGGTTGTAGGTAATTATCCAGAGGTATTCCCAGATGAATTACCAGGATTAGCTCCGGATAGAGAAGGGGAATTCGAGATCGAATTGGTTTCTGGTACTATCCCGTTCCCCAAGGCACCTTACCGTATGGCAAGGTCAACGGTTTGAGGAATCCACCTGGGAACGCGAGGACGCGCTGAGACACAAGCACCTGGAGATATTCTAAGTTCGAGGACGAACTTTCACGAAGTATGGGGGATTGTAACGACTCGAAAAATTCTCTTAATATTTTCTTTAAAATATTGATCATGTCTAGATAATTTTCCGAGGGAACTAGAGATATTAGTACGAACCTTAGCCTAGAAATCCATGATTTTCTCATTTAAATTGAGAAACTAAGTACTAATGGGCCTTATATGGGCTTTTTAGTACCATGGTTATTGGTAGATTTTGGGCAAAATTTAATATAAATATACATGGATTGTAATTGGGAATATTAGCATGACTATGGGTGAATTTTAGGGGAATTATCGGAAATAATGGAAAATAAAATAAAAATAAAATGGAAAATTAGTGCATGCACCAAGGATTGAACCTTAGACCTCTTGTACAACCATGCATGCTCTAACCAATTCACCTAGCAAGGGAGTGCTAGTAGAGGATGAAGTGGATTTTGGTTAAGGTTTAGGGGAATATAAAGAGTCATGAAGAGGAAGAGACACCATGACTCTTCATTTGCCTCATTAAAGTGATATAAAGAGAGGGCATGGGGGGTTACTTCTCTTCTTCCACCAAGTCACCCTTCTCCCCTCCTCCTCCTTTATTCTAGCCGAACCCCATAGGAGGAGTTTTCCCTTGGAAAAAGTTCACAAGAGTCCTCTCCTTCAAGATCCAAGGTTATTGTTCAAGGGTACAAGGGCTAGAGGTGGCTAGAAGGCAACAAGGTCTTCATCCTTCTCCCAAATCTAAGGTCTAAAATCAAACTAAGCTAAGGTAAGACTCCCTCACCTGTGGTATGATAGTTCTCCTTGTATTTATCAAAATATGAAGTTTGGTTTGGGTTTAATGTTGGGAAAAACCATGACTTGGACCCCTACAACTTTTGGCCACCATGGTTTTTGGGTCCAAGATGATGTAAAAAAAAATCTTACTCATGCTTTCTAATGTTTTCCCATGATGAATATAGGTTAAAATATGATTTGGAGAATTTTTGGAGTACCCTAGCATCCTAAAGGTTTTCGGCCAACACCATGAACCCATAGTTAGGGTTGGATCTAAACCTCCAAGCATGTATCTTGTGTATCTTCATGATACAAGGGAGGTTGAGGTGATTTATGTGAATTTTCACCAGGCTTGGTAACCCTAAAGGTTCGGCCAAGAAGGATCCTAGGGCAAGGAGTTAGGGTTTATTACAAGTATGGGTCCCAATGGCTCCTATGGTATGGTATGGATGGTGTTAGATATTTAATTGGAATATTTATGAATTTTCCATGGACCCATGGTCCATGTATGTTTCGGCCAACCCTAGGAAGAAGGGCTAGGAGTTAGGGTTAACCCTAAATCATGAGCCCTAATAGCTTCCTATGACTTTATAAGTAATGTATGGCCTTTTACTTACCTTATGCTACCTTACATGTCATTTGAATGGTTGAACCCTTCCCTTACAAGTTTCGGCGAGGTTTAGATGGAGTTAGGGTTTCAAGAATGATGGTATAGGTTCAAGCATGTGGTAGAAATTATGTTACCTTTAACTCTAACCTTAGGTGTTATATGTTATGTTAGATATGGTTATGTTTAGATGTATGCCATGTATCATGCCATGTTAAATATGTTTTATGAATGACATGTATGTATGCCATGTTTTATGAACAATAAGTATGTAAGCCATGTTTTATGAATGCTATGTATGTATGCCATGCTTTGCTTTATGAATGATATGTACGTATGCCATGTTTAAGAATGATGAAATGTTAAGTATGTTTATGTCATGCTAAGGGATGGGCACCTTAAGAACGCCCCAGTTCTGGACTACCGACTATGCTGTCCACGGTTCTGGAACTACCGTAGCTGTTCCTATGATATGTCAAGTATGAATGATGAAGCATGCATATTTATCTTACTTTATGAATGAGCTTG
The DNA here is from genome assembly GCA_024364735.1 of Boesenbergia rotunda. NCBI lineage: Eukaryota > Viridiplantae > Streptophyta > Magnoliopsida > Zingiberales > Zingiberaceae > Boesenbergia > Boesenbergia rotunda. The sequence goes on along the minus strand of JAGFNQ010000370.1, from coordinate 298,565 downwards.
TACCGGACCGAAGTAAGGGTCCAAGGGATGGGCACCTTAAGAACGCCCCGGTTCTGGACTACCGACTATGCTGTCCACGGTTCTGGCACTACCGAAGCTGTGCAACAGGGATGGGCACCTTAAGAACGCCCCGGTTCTGGGACTACCGACTATGCTGTCCTTACCCTAGTAGGTCGGGGCTCGCTACCTCGTATTTACTTAGGGATGCGCGCTTATGATGTATGTATGTGGTACAAGCCGGGAACCCCAATGATGTTATGTTATGTTAAGCATTTAAAAAGTATGATTTTAAAACTAAGCATCCTTATGTAGTAAATGCATTGACTCATGCATGCATTCATGTTATGCATCGCGCCAGGGTAAGTATATTCTATGTTTATGCCATGAATAAGTATGATTCATGTTCATGTATGCTAAGAATTATACCATGAATAAGTATATTTCATGTTCATGTATGCTAAGAATTATACCATGAATAAGTATGTTTCATGTTCATGTATGCCAGGAATTATGCCATGAATAAGTATGTTTCATGTTCATGTATGCCAAGAATTATGCCATGAATAAGTATGTTTCATGTTCATGTATGCTAAGAATTATGCCATGAATAAGTATGTTTCATGTTCATGTATGCTAAGGATTATGCCATGAATAAGTATGTTTCATGTTCAGGTACGTTAAGAATTATGCTACGCTAAGTATGTGGTAGATTTATGTCTATGTTATGAATCATGCTATGTTAGTTGTTCATATGCTTATGACTTACGCCAAGATTATGCTTCTGATTTATGTTCAGAATTATGTTATGTCAGATACTTGATATGTTTATGTTTAAGTGACGTATGATTTTAGTGAGTAGGAAAGAGTCTTACTAAGCCTGTGTGCTTATAGTCTTATTTCCTTATACTGCAGATCACGCAATGGGACAATAAGGTAGCAGCAGGAGGGCAAGAATGCATGTGTGTGGTAGTGACTTGGCTAAGAAAACAATATGTTTACTCGTCTTATGCTAGAATTTTATGTTTGCTACTTATGTGTTTGAATAATGGCTTATGTGACTCTATGACATGATGTTAAGCATGACATGATATGATGCAATGTATGAAGTTAATATGCCAAGTACCCATGTCATTATGTTAGGAATGGTAGTAGGGCATATATGTGTAAGTCTTAAAGTTATTCCGCTGCCTTATGATGTCTACATGCCCTAAGTATGTTAACGTAATGCCGCTTTATGGAAAAAAAAAGCGAGCGTTACAGTTTTGGACTAACCCTAGATGCAGGACCGAAGGAACGAGTGTCTGCAGCTCAGAGAGCCTCAAAGGAGTGAGGCAGCAGCTGAGTAGGGCGCCCGGAGTGTCCTGGGCGCCCCCAAGGTGAGCACAAAACAGATGAAGCGATAGGAGTGCTTCGGTAGCTTATGGGTGGGGCGCCCCCGTGCTCTCGGGTGCCCCCCATGCTCCCGGGCGCCCCCAGCATCCCGGGCGCCCCCAGTTGAAAGCTAACGAAGTAGAAGCCAGCGAATAAGAGTTGACCCAGTCAACCCGGGCGCCCCCGTCAAAGCCTGATCCCGAGTTTGAAGGGATCAGAGCTGACCGAGAGGAACTCGGATCAGCTGACACATGGGGGGGGGCCCTCGACGTTCCAGGCGCCCCCAGGGGTTATAAAAAGACCCTCGACCCCAAGGATTCAAGCAATCAATTCTTCCAATGCATTCACGCTCTTCTACGCTCACGCTCTGCTCCGGAAACCTCCCGACTCGAGATACAAGCGCCGACGACGTCCCCCTGCTTCTACTCCGGACGTCGGTAATTAAGAGCGGCTTTCTTTTAGTTTACTGTACTAATCTTGTAATCTATACCTGTAAACTCTTTGCGCATATAGAATTGCCCGTAGAAAACGGTCAACGACCGTGGGCCTTGGAGTAGGAGCCGAACGCGACTCTGAACCAAGTAAAAAACTTGGTGTATGCATGTGTTTGTGTTAATTTCCGTTGTGCATTCTCTATTTCTTAATCCGAACGTTTTACGATATTCACCCCCCCTCTATCGTTTCTCTCGATCCAACAAGTGGTATCAAAGTGGGGAAGCTCAAATTTGGTGCAATCACCAATTTGAGAATTTTTCAGATTTTTACGAAATTTCTTTTTAATATTTTTCTTCGTTCGAATTTCTTCTCATTAACCGAGGTTGGTGCAACACCCCTCGGCAAATATTTTTTTTTCTCTTTATCCCACAATACTAATCCAAGACCAAGTCTTGGGATATTCTTTTTTCGTTTAAGTTTACATGTCAGATAAAATGGCCATGCAAGAAGGCTTTAGCACTGCAAGACCAACTCTCTTCAGTGGGGAGGACTTCTCCTACTGGAAGAGCAGAATGGAGGTCCACCTGAAAACTCAGGTGGACATGTGGATAATCATCCAGTCCGGACTGGAGATTCCAAAAAATGCTGAAGGAGTACCTCAAACCTACACAGAGTAGGACACCACTCTGAAAAGGAAGATTGAAGCTGATACAAAGGCGACCCAGACCCTCCAATGCGGCTTAACAAAAGAGGAGCTGAACCGGGTGGGTCCATTCAATAGTGCCAAGGAGCTGAGGGGGAAACTGATCGAGCTGCACGAAGGAACTTCATGTTAGTATTGTGAGAGAAGTGTCCTAAGGCAATCGTTTTATGATTGTAATCATTTATTTTAATAAATGAATAATCACTATTTGAGTATACATGTTTGTGTATTTGATTGAGATCTTAAACTCATTTACTGAATGTCCGCAATACAATTCACAGCATGAGAGAATTTGTGATGAATTTACAACTAGTGATTATCTCTATATGTGCAATTGTGAAGTATTGAAATTGTCCCTAGTCGATGAATTGATAAATTCGGACTCTATCAATTCTGTTGAGACTAGCATGGGTTATTCTCTAATCAGCTGATTCTCACTGGCTGGTGACATTGGGATGTCCGGAGATTAACATGAATGCTAGTTAAGGGAACTAGTTCATTGGAGTGACTGGCTGTAAAACTTCATATGGTAGTCTACATATAGACATGTCAGTGAAGTTCTTACTGCAGCGTAAGTGCGATGTTCCTTTGACTTGCGGTGTTCAAGTCATCTTGGTCATGGAGACTTATACTTTGACATCTTAAGCAAGCATCTCCAAGGAGGTGTGGACCCAGGATGGTTGGGTATAAGCCGAAGTGCCCGAAGATGTTTGAACAGCCTACAAAGGATTCACCACTCCTTGCGAGGAGATGTATAACCAAGGCCTATCGTCGGATTGTTACGCGAAGCATCTGGCCAGAGCATGACATGTTCAGAGTATGAATCTCATAAAGACAAGAGAGTAATTAGAATCCGTTGGACGAGAAAGACATTACTTGGGCTAGGTGTGATGTAGTCAGCCTAGTGGGGACTGACACACATAGACCATGTCCTGAATCAAGTGGGTATAAGATGGTGAAGGGAATGAGGCACGATTCATTAGAGCTGCTGAAGGGTTTCAGAATAATTTCTGAGGTCAACCGTTGATCTTTCGATTAATTGGGGATCATGATGTACTACTAGGTGTCACTCATGATCATTCTATAATTGATGAATTATAGACGGCCAACATAAATCGAAAGCCTATTTAGTCACACGCACTACGAGTAATCCGAGGGATTTAAAACGAGTTGAAAATTAGATTTTCCGATCAAGAGAGATAAGTCGAATCTGAATTTTCAGAGACGCATCGGAAGCATAAAATGGTTAAGTATTTTGAAGACTTATTAAACGAATTAAATGAATTTAATTCGTAAGGTCATGGCATGGGTTTGGCCGGCCAAAGAGGGTTCCCACCCTCTTTGTTTGGCCGGCCACATTAAAAGGGGAGAACCAAATTGTTTGGTTCAAATTATAAAATAAACCGAGCGCGGTTTGTTTTACGAAATTATGGATAAAGAAATTTATATATAAAGAAATTTATATAAACGGATTTATTTTTCATAGAAATTAAAATGAACCATGGATTGGTTTATTTTATTTTATAAAATCAATAATAGATTGATTTACCATGATAAAGAAATTTATCTAAAGAAATTTATATAAAGAAATTTATATAAAGAAGTTTATATAAAGAAATTTCTTTCCATAAGAAAAGGGAGACATGGTTGTTTTTATTGTAAATTAAATTATGATAAAAACTTGGCATGATAGAATAATTCATAGAAAAATTTATATGATAAATTTCTTATGAAAATTTATTCCATAAAAAGGAGACTGGGCGGTAGAGAGGCTACTATATAAAGGAACCAATGCAAGGCTTGATTCTTAATCCAAGAGACCAAGGATTCTTGCCTAGCCTCTCTCCCTCTCCTTCTCTCCCTCTCCCTCCTCTAGTGGCGCCGGCCCTAGAGGCCCTCCTTTTGGTTGCCGTGAGCTTCCACCACCAAGAAGACGCCGAAGTAGAAGAAGAAGAGGGCGCGACTCCTTCCTTCCTCCCGGAATCTTGATTCCATTCTTCGTTTGGTGGTTAGTCTTTCGATCTCTCTCTTGGTATTCTTGTCGTGCCTTTGGAGAATCTAGTAGTTCTTGTCGGCACGAAACTCGTGGCTTTGCGAAGTCATCCCGAAGAAAACTCGGCGTGGACGCGAATAGAGGCGGAGCTTCCAAGGGACGCTACGGTTGGATCTCGTCCCTTTCTACGGGTTACGCGAGGTATTAAGTAAATTAGTTTACTTTCTGCAAAATTTTAAATGTATGATCATGTTTCCACAACATAAGGTTACATGCTAGATAGGTGGTTAAAATAATTTGAGAAATTATTTATGCTAAACCATCCGCTGCACGTAATTAAATTTTAAAATTACGAACCCGTATCCATGTCAACATGCACCCGGTCCCAACAGTGGTATCAGAGCTGGTTAGTGTTCGTCATAATCATATAATTATTTTGCGGAAAACTTTGTCATGATCTCAATTTTGGAAAATTTTCCAATTATGGAAACTTTCCAATTATGATAAATTTTAGATTTAGGAATTTCAAAGTTTGAAAATCCTTATGAAATTTCACAAACTTTTGAAATATCCTAGTTTCTGAAATTTTATGATAATTGTGAAAACTTCCCATTTTGGAAACTTTCCAATTTTGGAAATTTCCTATTTTGGAAATTTTCCAATTTTGGAAATATGTAAGTTTTCTTTGTACCAGAGACTTACAATTATTCTGAAAACCTATTATGAAATCTCGCAATTTTGGGCACTTTCTTTCAAAGAAAGTCTAGACAAATTTATGGATCATTAATTGACAATTAAATTTGAATTGGTTTTAAATTATCAACAAAATTTTTTATTTTGGATTGAGCCTCGGGGAGCCGTCCAATTTAAAGTTAGTTGTTGTAATTTAATTTCCTATTTTTGAATAAAATTGTCATGTTTAATTTGGTTATGCCTCGGGGAGCGGACCAAATTAGATTTACAACAAATTCTTTTCTTTTGGGTATCTGAGCCTCGGGGAGCCACCCAAAGAAAATATTTTGTTGTAATTAATAAATCCATAAATAAAATATGTAATCAAATCTAGAAAATTTTGAGGTGATTCTCAAACGATAATTTCCTTATTTGATTTAAGAAGTGATGCTCTTACATATTGTTATCTCCAAAATTAATTAGGAAAATGTTTCCTATAGAGTTTTCTTAAATAAGATTTTCATGAAAATAATATGTGGTTGAATTAAGGGAATCTGTCTCTTAATTTAATAAGATTTGATTTAGAGAAATCAAAGTCTTAAATATATTATTTCCGAAATTGATTATGACAATTTAGGAATTTGTTTCCCAAAACAATTCCTTGAATAAAGTATGAAATTAGAATTAGGAAATCCGGTTCCTAATTCAATTAATGAGACTTGATAAATTAAGTCACATACATACTTTATTAAGGAATTCATTAGTACATGACATAATTATATGTCATGAATGTGCTTAGAAAGAAAAGGATGAGACCCAAAACCCCTTACAAAATATTAAGGCCAACACCTTCCATTAATATGGTTAGAACCGGAGTTTTGATTTTCATTTGGGTTGATGGACACATCCATGCTCGGCTTGAACCTCAACATGTTCAAACCATGGAATTAGTTTATGATTAATATAGTTAGAGTCAGAGGTCAATCCTTAGTTTTGGTTATTGGACACATCCAAGCCTGACTAAACGGTTGAATGAGCTCCAACCATATTAAATCTATTTCTTGATTAATGGGTCAGCCTTAAGCTTGGAGCATCAATTTGTTGTGCCACAGCCAAGGTCGATGTAAAGAGAGGTGCAGTTGGGTACTATGTATATTGTTGCATACTTGTTAATGAGTTAACAACCCAATGATTTATGCAAACATTCAATTAGTTGATAGTTTGCAGAATCGCGATCCTGGATCGTAGGATCGTACGATCCTACGATCCTACGCCAGAAAACGATCCAGAATCGCGCAGAATCGTGTTTTGTAGCAGGATCGCAGCAGGATCGGTAGGATCGGACAGAATCGGACAGAATCGTATAGGATCGGACAGGATCGGAACAGAATCGAACAGATCGATGAAAGCTTTAAGAGGTCATAACTTTTGACTCGGATAGAACCACGTGACCTAATATATCAAATTGAAACTCGTTCAAAGATCTACAAGTTAGTTTAAGATTGAATCCCAAAAAATATTGTTTAAAGCCTTTCAGAGGCCAGAAGATTATTAATTTTTTTTATTTTTTTTATCTTTACATCGTTAGTGTTAGTGTTTAAGATTATTTAAATATCTATTTAATTATTTTTAGTTAGTTTTGATTAATAATATTATGTTATATCTTTTTTTCTAAATGATGAATCTTAGATGTCTATTATCTAATAGGTTGACAATTAAATTGATCATCTTGTAATAAATAGAATATTCTTGAAATTAAACGTGATTATTTCATTATAGTGTTAATAAAATTGTATATTTTTTCATTTTAAGGTTTTTGATAGGATCGTACGATTTTACGATCCGATCCTGACCGATCCGATCCTGACCTCAAATCGATCCTGTGTAGGATCGCGATTCTACGAACCTTGGCATAAAGTGGTAGTTACATATATGTGATATGTAATCAGTATAATTACCTACCTTCATAGCTAAAAATAACTTGATGGCCACAACCACGGTTGTTCTTATCTATGGTTGGATATCAACCTATTTGGAGATGTTCCTACGATCTCCCGAATTGATAAAAAGGGTTATTCAATTCGAAAAATAAATAGGATTTAATTAATGTATGTTGATGCATTTTTTATTATTCTTCTCACATAAGCTCAATTTGTATTTCTAGGATAATCACTCGATCATGTCTTCTTTAAATTTACGTTCCATTTTGGACACCAATAAGCTGACTGGGCCAAACTTCATGGACTGGCTTAGAAACCTGAGGATAGTCCTTAAGGCAGAAAAGCTTGCTTATGTCCTTGAAGAACAACATCCCAACCGTCCTCCTGAAGATGCAACTCCAGACCAGTTTCCTGAGTTGCTCAACCTGCTGAAGACTGTAGAGCCTTTTGTAAAGCAGGATCAGAAGACGATACTGTTAGTTGGTTCCTCAAAGAAAGGTTCTATGAGGAAGCCCAAAGAACAAAATAAGGGAAGGAAGAAAAGGCCAAAAAGACTAAAAGGGCACCAAAAGGCACTTGCCATCACTGTGGCAAGGAGGGCCACTGGCGAAGAAACTGCAAGATTTATCTTGAGTCCTTGAAGAGGAAGGCATCCGATGCCCCATCCTCTTCAGGTATCTTCGTTATTGAATATCACTCTATTTCCTCGTACACCTGGGTACTAGATACTGGGTGTAGCTCACATATATGTAATGACATAAAGGGGCTAAGGAATAGAAGAAGACTCGTCAAGGGAGAAGCGAATTTGCGAGTTGGAAATGGAGCAAAGATTGTTGCTGCTTCCATCAGGAACATATTTGCTAAAGCTCCCTGCTGGACTTGTCTTAGAATTAGATAATTGTTATTTTGTTCCTTCGTTAATAAAGAACATTGTATCTATTTCATGCTTGAATGAAAAGGGTTATCATTTAACTTTTAGTAACAATTGTTGTTACATAACTTTAAATGGTGTTCTTTATGGGACGGGAACGTTATATAATGGTATCTACACGTTAGATTTATCCGGTGACGTTTTCAATATCGAAGTTAGCAACAAACGTGCTCGAATAGATAATCAAATAGACTCCTATACGTGGCATTGTTGTCTTGGCCATATAAGTAAGAAACGCATGACCAAATTACACCGATGTGGAATTCTGGAATCATTTGAACCCGGTTCATTTGATACATGCGAATCATGCTTAAAAGGCAAGATGACCAAATTACCCTTTTCCGGAAAAGGTAAACCAGTGGGAGAATTGCTTGGCCTAATACATACTGATGTATGTGGACCAATGTCAACTCTTGCACAAGGAGGCTATAGCTACTTCATTACCTTTTATCGATGATCACTCACGATTCGGGTGTGTGTTCCTGATGAAACACAAATCTGAAGCTTTTGAGAAATTCAAAGAGTTCAGAAATGAAGTAGAGAAACAGCTTGGCAAAAGTATTAAGATACTTCTATCCGATCGGGGTGGTGAATACTTAAGTCAAGAGTTTCAAGATTATCTTAGGGACAATGGGATATTATCTGAATGGACTCCGCCATATACACCATAGCATAATGGTGTATCTGAGAGGCATAACCGAACCTTGATGGACATGGTTAGATCTATGATGAACCATGCAACTCTTCCAAAATCCTTTTGGGGCTATGCACTTAAGACAGCTGTTTACTTGCTAAATAGAGTCCCGACCAAGGTAGTCTCTACTACTCCGTATGAGACGTGGAATAGTAAGAAACCTCATTTAACTCACCTTAAAATATGGGGTTGTCCTGCTTATGTGAAGCGGACTGTATCAGACAAATTGGATGCTAAGTCTGATAAATGTCTATTAATTGGATACCCTTAGGAAACGAAGGGTTACCAATTCTATCATCCCTTGGAACAAAAGGTGTTTGTTTCAAGGCATGCTGTGTTTCTGGAAAAAGTATTTCTTTTACAAGAAAATAGTGGGAGTGGCATTAAACTTGATGAAGTTCAAGAAACTCCAATAGACATTACAGAGACACCTAGTCTAGACCCACAACCAATAACTCATAATGATGAGCTATCAGTTGAACCTAAAACAACACCACCTCTTCGTAGGTCTGATAGGACACGCAATATTCCAGAGAGATACGGATTTCTCATAAGTGAATCGAACGACGTGTTACTCATAAGCGATGACGAACCTATCAGTTATGAAGATGTTCTGAAAAGTTCAGAAAGGGACAAATGGCTTGAAGCCATGAAGTCGGAAATGGATTCCATGTACGAAAATCAAGTATGGGACTTGGTTAACCCACCTGAAGGGATTAAGCCCATAGGGTGCAAGTGGATTTTCAAGAAGAAAACCGACATGGAAGGTAATGTTGTTACCTTTAAGGCTAGATTAGTGGCAAAAGGATATCGTCAGAAACAAGGAATTGATTATGACGAAACCTATTCGCCAGTAGCTATGCTTAAATCCATTCGGATGCTCCTGGCCATAGCAGCTCATTATGATTATGAGATATGGCAAATGGATGTGAAAACAACTTTCCTTAATGAAAACCTGCTTGAGGATGTATACATGATACAACCTGAAGGTTTCACATCGGTTGATAAAACCAAAATATGCAAGCTTCGACGATCCATATATGGACTGAAGCAAGCATCCAGGAGCTGGAACATCCATTTTGATGAGACAATCAAAGAGTTTGATTTCTCACAAAATCCTGACGAACCTTGTGTGTACAAGAAGGTTAGTGGGAGTGCAGTCGTATTCCTAGTACTATATGTCGATGACATATTGCTTATAGGAAACGATATATCAGTCTTATAGTCGGTTAAAATTTGGTTGTCCAAAACTTTCTCCATGAAAGACCTGGGAGAAGCAACCTATATCCTTGGGATTAGAATCTATAGAGATAGATCAAAACGGTTGCTTGGTCTTTCGCAGTCTACATATATAGACCGTGTGCTAAAAAGGTTTAGCATGTCGGAATCCAAGAAAGGTTACCTTCCCATCAGGCATGGGATCATCCTTTCAAAGTCTATGCGTCCGCGCACAGAAGACGAGAGGATTTGCATGAATAAGATTCCTTATGCATCTGCGATAGGATCTATCATGTATGCTATGTTATGTACTAGGCCCGATGTATCATATGCTCTGAGCGTCACGAGCAAATACCAGTCTGATCCAGGAATGGATCATTGGGCGGCTATCAAGACAATCCTTAAGTACTTAAGAAGAACTAAGGATGTGTTCCTAATATATGGAGAAGGAGATATGGTAATACGTGGGTATACAGATGCCAATTTCCAGACAGATAAGGATGACTCTAAATCTCAGTCCGGATACATATTTATTTTAAATGGAGGCGCAATAAGTTGGAAGAGTTCCAACCAAGACACCATAGCGGATTCTACCATGGAAGCGGAATATATTGCAGCTTCGGAAGCAGCAAAGGAAGTAGTTTGGATCAAGAAGTTTATCTCAGAACTTGGTGTGGTTCCAACCATTGATGAAGCAATACCGGTTTATTGCGACAACAATGGAGCTATTGCACAAGCAAAGGAACCAAGGTCTCATCAGCGATCCAAACGTGTACTTCGCCGCTATCATCTGATCAGAGAGATTATAAGTAGGAATGATATACAAATTAAGAAAATTCCCACTGAAAGAAATTTAGTGAATCCTTTAACTAAGTCCTTGCCTCAATGCAAGTTTGAGGGTCATGTTAGAGCTTGTGGTATTGGATACGGTAGCGATTGGAATTAGGCCAAGTGGGAGTTTGTTAGTATTGTGAGAGAAGTGTCCTAAGGCAATCGCCTTATGATTGTAATCATTTATTTTAATAAATGAATATTCACTATTTGAGTATACATGTTTGTGTATTTGATTGAGATCTTAAACTCATTTACTGAATGTCCGCAATACAATTCACAGCATGAGAGAATTTGTGATGAATTCACAACTAGTGATTATCTCTACATGTGCAATTGTGAAGTATTGAAATTGTCCCTAGTCGATGAATTGATAAATACGGACACTATCAATTCTGTTAAGGCTAGCATGGGTTATTCTCTAATCAGCTGATTCTCACTGGCTGGTGTCATTGGGATGTCCGGAGATTAACATGAATGCTAGTTAAGGGAACTAGTTCATTGGAGTGACTGGCTGTAAAACTTCATATGGTAGTCTACATATAGACATGTCAGTGAAGTTCTTACTGCAGCGTAAGTGCGATGATCCTTTGACTTGCGGTGTTCAAGTCATCTTGGTCATGGAGACTTATACTTTGACATCTTAAGCAAGCATCTCCAAGGAGGTGTGGACCCAGGATGGTTGGGTATAAGCCGAAGTGCCCGAAGATGTTTGAACAGCCTACAAAGGATTCACCACTCCTTGCGAGGAGATGTATAACCAAGGCCTATCGTCGGATTGTTACTTGAAGCCTCTGGCCAGAGCATGACATGTTCAGAGTATGAATCTCTTAAAGACATGAGAGTAATTAGAATCCATTGGACGAGAAAGACATTACTTGGGCTAGGTGTGACGTAGTCAGCCTAGTGGGGACTGACACACATAGACCATTTCCTGAACCAAGTGGGTATAAGATGGTGAAGGGAATGAGGCATGATTCATTAGAGCTGCTGAAGGGTTTCAGAATAATTTCTGAGGTCAACCGTTGATCTTTCGATTAATTGGGGATCATGATGTACTACTAGGTGCCACTCATGATCGTTTTATAATTGATGAATTATAGACGGCCAACATAAATCGAAAGCCTATTTAGTCACACGCACTATGAGTAATCCGAGGGATTTAAAACGAGTTGAAAATTAGATTTTCCGATCAAGAGAGATAAGTCGAATCTGAATTTTCAGAGACGCATCGGAAGCATAAAATGGTTAAGTATTTTGAAGACTTATTGAACGAATTAAATGAGTTTAATTCGTGAGGTCATGGCTTGGGTTTGGCCGGCCAAAGAGTGTTCCCACCCTCTTTGTTTGGCCGGCCACATTAAAAGGGGAGAACCAAATTGTTTGGTTCAAATTATAAAATAAACCGAGCGCGGTTTGTTTTACGAAATTATGGATAAAGAAATTTATATAAAGAAATTTATATAAACGGATTTATTTTTCATGAAAATTAAAATGAACCATGGATTGGTTTATTTTATTTTATAAAATCAATAATAGATTGATTTACCATGATAAAGAAATTTATCTAAAGAAATTTATATAAAGAAATTTATATAAAGAAGTTTATATCAAGAAATTTCTTTCCATAAGAAAAGGGAGACATGGTTGTTTTTATTGTAAATTAAATTATAATAAAAACTTGGTATGATGGAATAATTCATAGAAAATTTTATATGATAAATTTCTTATGAAAATTTATTCCATAAAAAGGAGACTTGGCGGTAGAGAGGCTACTATATAAAGGAACCAAGGCAAGGCTTGATTCATAATCCAAGAGACCAAAGATTTTTGCCTAGCCTCTCTCCCTCTCCTTCTCTCCCTCTCCCTCCTCTAGTGGTGCCGGCCCTAGAGGCCCTCCTTTTGGTTGCCGTGAGCTTCCACCACCAAGAAGAGGCCGAAGTAGAAGAAGAAGCGGGCGCGACTCCTTCCTTCCTCCCGGAATCTTGATTCCATTCTTTGTTTGGTGGTTAGTATTTCCATCTCTCTCTTGGTATTCTTGTCGTGCCTTTGGAGAATCTAGTAGTTCTTGTCGGCACGAAACTCGTGACTTTGCGAAGTCATCCCGAAGAAAACTCGGTGTGGACGCGAATAGAGGCGGAGCTTCCAAGGGACGCAACGGTTGGATCTCGTCCCTTTCTACGGGTTATGCGAGGTATTAAGTAAATTAGTTTACTTTCTGCAAAATTTTAAATGTATGATCATGTCTCCACAACATAAGGTTGCATGCTAGATACGTGGTTAAAATAATTTGAGAAATTATTTATGCTAAACCATCCGCTGCACGTAATTAAATTTTAAAATTACGAACTCGTATCCATGTCAACATGCACCCGGTCCCAGCACTTCAAACACTCGGATCAGCAAGAGAGATCTCCTCTTGAACAAGCTGTACACGATCAAGATGAACGACAACGAAACAGTAGCTCAACTCCACGCCCGAATTCAGGAATTAATGAACGGACTACACACCATCGGTCACAAGGTAGAAAACCGTGGCCTAATAAGGTACGCTTTAAATGCTTTCCTGAGAAATACCTTGTGGGCATCTATGGTAGATGCATACAAGGTTTCAAGGGACCTTTCAAAAATTAAATTAGATGAATTGTTCTCTGAATTAGAATTACATGAACAGGCTAACTGCAATCTGGCCGAGAAAGGTATTGCCTTTGTTGCAGGTAAAACTGGAAAGACAACCAAGAAGAAGCCTCAACCTGAACCCGAGTCAAACTCAGACTCAGACTCAGAAGATGAAGAAGGAGATCGACCAAAGCTGGTCTGACTGGCCCGAAACTACTACAAGGAATTGAAAAACCAAACCAAAAGACGGAAAGCCAGTAGAAGAAAGGACGAACCAGCTGAACCCGCAAATGAAAAGAACAAGCCCAATGTGACCTGCTACAAGTGCAAGAAGAAGGGTCACTACAAGACGGAGTGTCCGAACCTAAAGGAGACCAAGAAGAATAGAAGGAAAAAGGCACTTCAGGTAACGTGGGATGAGTCCTCCTCCGAAGAAGAAGAAGAGGTCCCACAGTCGAACCTACTCGCACTAACCGCCTCAGAAAAAGTCGAAACCGAATCAAAATCAGAACAGGACGACGGCAGACTGACATTTTCAGAGGACGGCGAAATCAAGGTATGTGGTTTTACTAGAAGTCAGTTAAATGAGTTAATTTCTTATCTTTCTCGAGATTTGGCGAAAGCTAAACTCCGAGTCGAATCCCACCGACAGGAAGTAAAACTCCTGAAAGAGGGAGCTGACTCTAGACCCTTAACTGAGAAGGTTCAAGAAGGAACCTCTACTCAAGTTGAAAAACTTGAGAAAGAGAACTCCTCCCTGAATACTCAGGTTAAGGACCTTAGATCAGCTTTATAACGATTTACTTCTGGTTCCAAGGGTCTTGACATGATTCTTGGAAAACAGAAGTCGGTTCTAAATCGATCCGGACTAGGTTATAGAACCAAATCTAGACAAAGATCCTACATTGCTGTACTGAACCAGTCCAGACCTAAAGTTCAGGCATGGGTACCCAAACTATGCCTGAACAAACAAACCGGATCAAATCAATACTGGATCCCCAAGGACAAGATTCACATTTGCCAGACCATTATCGTGGCTTTAGTCCAGGGGGAGCCAAATTGAAAACAATATTTATTGTTAGATAAAATTCAATTCTTGCTTGCAATTTGCATGATTGATTGTTTACTTAATTTCTACAATCTACCATGTTTAGATTTAGGAATGGTTAGTTTAAGGACTGAACCAACTTAACTGAAATTTGACAATATAGTATTGGGTGGCGGTGAGATGATAGTATGTTAGAGAAACCAATTCTAATATGGTCAAGTATTCTCTACTTGGTCTTTTTAGACTGGTGAAACTAGCCGAAGCTACCGATCCAAGACCCAAACTAGTTAGACCAGAATTTTTCAAAGATTAATTTTGAAAATGAAATTTCACTGAAAAGCTTTGTTAAGGAAAGGGTTGATGATCCAATAAGGCTACGGCCAAAGAAGGCCTAGTGCCTCGCCAAGACCTGGAAGCCAATCCTTGAAATTCAAATTCAAACTAATCTCTGTTAAATTCGAATCTAACACAAATTTTCAGTTAGTTGTAGATTTAAACATTATTTTCAAAATAAATTCAATTGTTTTCAAAATTAATTAAGTTTTTCAAAATAAATCATGTATTTTCAAAAATTCCTTTATCAAAACCTGTCTCACAAAACCTATAAGGCTAACGTGATTGAAAACCCTAGATTGGGTGAGACAATAAAATTATACTCAATTGAAATTCCTTTAATACCAATATTGTGGTTTAATCCTGTAGTTCAGAACATAATCAAACAATAGTCAACATAGTCAAACCATGGTCAACATAGTCAAACAATGGTCAAAGCAGTCAAACCATAGTCAAAGCAGTCAAATCCCTTCAAACCATGGTCAAACCAATTAAACCATGGTCAAATGATCACAAAACATCAAAAGGGTTACTTCCTACATAATCCGAGTGCCCGTGACTCCTCGGGCGCCCCCCATGACTTTCTCTTCTCACAAGGCAAAAAGCTGCCTTTATCCCTTGACCGGGGCGCCCGGAACCATGCGGGCGGCCCTATACCAGTCAAAGCAGCAAAGCTGCAAATTTCAGCCTGACCGAGACACCCGGGTCATTGCGGGCGCCCCCAACCAGCACTAGTCACTGCCAAAGGCAGTAGATTACTGTCCCGGGCGCCCCCCAATAAACTGCCTATAAAAAGGCACCCGAACTCCCTCTTCTTCCCACACCAAAAACCATCCTCCTTCCTCACTTCCTTCCTTCCAAAGAGATCAAGTGACACTTGTGCTTCCTCAATCTCAACCATGCCTCCCCGGTATGATTTCTTTTATGCATTTAGAATTATTTTCTTAATTCCTTTCTTATAAATGCATGTTTCTTAACTTAGAAAACGCCGAGCAAACCAACAGAACCCCAGTACCGAACCGAGTCCCGACCCTAGGTTTCCAACTCTAAAACTTTGTAATAAGTTCGCTCGAACAACCTATAAGCCTATCAAAACTAGCTATCTAAATAGACACTTCTTCACCTAATCTTGTCTTTTAGCCATGAATGTTATAAACTTTTATCAACTAGACAATCTAGTGTTCTGCACTCATTCAATTAACACATCTTTATATGCAGAATTCTATAATAACATAGTTCGATAAAATGATCTCATGTTTGTCACTACTGTTCAAGGGATACCTTTGTCAATCACCCCTACCTTACTAAATCGATTTCTTGGACTACGACCTTCCCAGTCCACCTTTTGTTGCTATCCTCCTAGGGATCCTCCATTTGATGATCCCTATGCTCACATTACTCTAGACACTCTCCACTCCTATTTCTATAGGGAAGCTAGACTCCCCATAGCTAGACGATTTCAGTCCGTTGACTTTCAGGTCCAGGACTACGCCCTGTACAGAGTCCTGGTCCGTTGTATATTACCACTATCCACTAGGGAAGTCGCGACCATGCGAGCTTTTCATGCCTTCCTCCTATATGCCCTGATCCATCATCTAGACATTGACATTGGCCTTCACATATTCCACGCTATCTTATATGCCTCCAGTGTCACGACTCAGGGTCGGGTACGCACCCCCTTCTGCCACATCATCACCTCCATCCTTCATCACCACGGTTGTGACATTACCGTAGGTGAAATAACCGCGATGACCGATTTTGATGAGATAGGGTATAGGAACTTCTCTTTAGCTGGTATAGAGGTATCGGCCACCGGGGTTTTGACTTGGAGACGACAGCGAGCCGGAGCTCAGATCGACTCAGACGAGGAGGTTGAAGTCGATGTCGCCGATTTGGCAGCAGAGGCTCGAGCACACATAGACGAGCCCCCTCCACCGACACTCTACGGGAGAGTGACACGGCTGGAGACACAGGTCCAGAGCCTCGTGAGGAAGTGGAGGCAAATCATGCTGAAGATATGGAGACAAATCTAGGCTATTACACTGACTATATGAGTGCCCTTAGAGCTGAGAGGGAGACCAGAGACGCACAGTATCACGAGATGATGGAGCTGCTCCGATCCTGGCAGCCAGGCTCTTCTGATCATCCTGGTCCCTCATCCTAGAATTGATTAGCATTGTACCATTGACTATATGACTGCCCTTACTCAGTAGGGTTGACTCATGTTTTGACTTGTATGACTGTGATGATTCTCTCTGTTGACTAGCTGACTTATGGAGATGAGTACTTGTTTTTCTCTACTATTTGATCAGCAGTTAGAATTATGTTTGCTAGAATAGGTTTAGTCTACTCTTGGTTTTCTTACTACTTTACTCATCTCAAAATCAACTTTTAAAGTAGTTTTAAAAAATGTTTTCAAAATCAGCTTTTACTTAGTTTTGAAAAGTTTTAAAAATAAATTTTTTTGACTTAGTTTTATTTTAAAAAACTACCCCCTTCAAAACTAGGGCATTTTCGCAAATGGACTTAGCCTAGGCCTAACCCTAGAACTGCATGCACCTATAGATTTAGAAGCCAGCATCTCACAAGCACCTTAGGGTACTTTTGATTGATAACCTAGAATGGGTTGAGATGCTTAGGTCTTTGCCTTAATTCAAGATGCTTTAAGTCAGTGCATCTGCAGTAATTGGGGCACTAAATACAACTTACACAGTAATCAAGTTAAGTGTCAAGTTTAGAAAATCTAACTTGAACAGAACACTTAACTTGACTAACCCTAGCGAAAATTACTGCTTATAGCAGTTAGTAAGTAGCTAATTGGGTTAGACAGGACCCTAAAAGAGAAAATTGAAACTGATTTGGTTTAATTCATATCCTGAACTGATTCAGTACAGTGAATTATGCAAGTTATTATTTTCTTTTATGCAATTTAATTATCCTGTTTCTGCTATACTTCTTTGTTTTTGATATATGGCAAAGGGGGAGAGATAGGAAAGGAGAGTTTAAAATTGTTTCTCTAAATCTAAAAATTTCAAACCCTATATTCAAAAAGTACTTAATTCATTTTTCAAAAGTACTAAGGTTTTCTAAGTATTTAAAAGTTTTCAAAAATACTAAGGTTTTCTAAGTATTTAAAAGTTTTCAAAGCTTTCTTAGTACTTTAAACTTAAGTTTTCAATCTTCCCTATGTACTTAAGTTTTCAAATTTTACTAAGTACTTAAAACTAAAATTTTTTCAAATTTTACTAAGTACTTAAAACTAAAACTTTTTCAAATTTTACTAAGTACTTAAAACTAAAATTTTTTAGATTTTCCTAAGTACTTAAAACATAAATCTTTCAAATTTTTCTTAAGTATTTTAAACTTAAGTTGTCAAAAACCCTCTAAGTAATTTTAAGTTTTCAAAAAACTTTCTGAGTACTTAAACTTAAATTTTCGAAATTTTCGTTAGTACTCAAACATAAATTTTCAAAATCTTTCGTAATACTTAAACTTAAGTTTTCAAATTTATCTAAGTACTTAAAACTTAAATTTTCTACAAATATAAATTTTCCAAAATGCACAACCAAAATTATGTTGGAAAATATGTCTTTAAAGTTTCTGCTAAAAATTATTCTAAGTAAGATCATACTTTAGACTTAGAATTTACTTTCAAAAACCCCACGAACTTTTGAAAAATCTAGGGGGAGATTCCTTCCAGGGGGAGGAAACAAAATTTCATTTTTTTGATTAACTTGACTTTTTGAACCAGAGTTGCCATAAATCAAAAAGGGGAGATTGTTGGTGCAGAAAGCACCCAAGTCGAACCTGTGTTTTGATAATGGCAAAAGGGTTCAAATGTTAAGGTATAATGTTTATCTAATGTGTTACTCAAGTGTGCAGGAAAAGCCCTAGCGAAGAACTGCTAGGCACCTGGCGAAGGAATGCCAGGATTCAAAGCCCTAGCGAAGGACTGCTAGGCACCTGGCGAAGGAATGCCAGGATACAAAGCCCTAGCGAAGGACTGCTAGGCACCTGGCGAAGGAATGCCAGGATACAAACACCTAGCGAAGGACTGCTAGGCACCAGGCGAAGGACGGCTTGGTACTTAAGACCTGGCGAAGGACAGCTAGGCACCTAGCGAAGGACTGCTAGGCAAAAGTCCAACCGGAGGAGCCGGTTGGCATCAGGTAAATTCTCCTGAGAGGAGTAGGTGAGGACGCGTTCCCCGTCGAGGGAACAGTAGGCGTCGGTTCGACCTAGGGTTCCATTTGGGAGACCCAAAGTCAGAACCAAGACAGCTAAGGCTGTATAAAACTAACATATTATTGCTTTATGTTGTTTTGGACTAACCCTGGATGCAGGACCGAAGGAATGAGTGTCTGCAGCTCAGAGAGCCTCAAAGGAGTGAGGCAGCAGCTGAGTAGGGCGCCCGGAGTGTCCCGGGCGCCCCCAAGGTGAACACAAAACAGATGAAGCGAAAGGAGTGCTTCGACAGCTTATGGGCGGGGCGCCCCCGTGCTCCCGGGCACCCCCAGCATCCCGGGCGCCCCCAGTTCAAAGCTAACGAAGTAGAAGCCAGCAAAGCCAGCGGATAAGAGTTGACCCAGTCAACCCGGGCGCCCCCAGCGTCCCGGGCGCCCACGTCAAAGCCTGATCCCGAGTTTGAAGGGATCAGAGCTGACCGAGAGGAACTCGGATTAGCTGACACGTGGGGGGGGGGGCCCCCCGACGTTCCGAGTGCCCCTAGGGGCTATAAAAAGGCCCTCGACCCCAAGGCTTCAAGCAATCAGTTCTTCCAACGCATTCACGCTCTTCTACGCTCATGCTCTACTCCGGAAACCTCCCGACTCGAGATACAAGCACCGACGATGTCCCCCTGCTTCAAAAATACGATCTACTCTGGACGTCTGTAATTAAGAGCGGCTTTCTTTTAGTTTACTGTACTAATCTTGTAATCTATACTGTAAACTTTTTGCGCATATAGAATTGCCCGCAGAAAACAGTCAACGACCGTGGGCCTTGGATTAGGAGCCGAACGCGACTCCGAACCAAGTAAAAAACTTGGTGTTTGCGTGTGTTTGTGTTAATTTCCGCTGTGCATTCTCTATTTCTTAATCCGAACGTTTTACGATATTCACCCCCCCTCTATCGTTTCTCTCGATCCAACACTATCTACCCAACTTAAAGGGGAGTTTATTTTTCTTGCACTTTGATTTCATTGTATATATCATTTTTATGTTTTCTAGCAATCAATTTTTCTTTTACAATGAGTTCTTGCAAATAAATGTTTAGGTAGTGTAGGATGAATAAAAAGTCATTGTAGACACCATTTTACCCTTATGGCACCTTATTTCTTGCATGATTAGGAATAAATGTATCCCTTTAGGTTTTCTTTATATTAATTTAGAGTCTCTTGAAAGCAAATTAAATTTGGTTGTTAAAACATACGATTTGAGCCAATGGATGAAAATTCTTTGATGCTTGAGTACTACTTAGTTATGGACTCTAGATTGATGACTTGAGATGAATTCTTTTTACCTAGTGAGAACTTGGCCTAATTTTTGTGATACACACATGTGATTGTACTCTAAAACTTGCTTAAGTTCTTTCAAAACTATATTTCTATGATTGGACCACATTTATAGAGGTGAATCATTTTGTCTCCTTTTCATTTCAATTTTTGCAATATTAGTTGTTGATCTTCTCTATATTATATTCTCTTTTCCCTATATTTCTGTTCATAACCCTATTCTCCATGGACTTGGTTGTTTTTGATGTTTCTTGATGTTATTTTGCCCGAGACGGTCAAAAAGCTAAGTGTGGGGGAGGTGGTTAGTGTTTTGGAAATGTTTTGGTAAGAAGTGATACATTTTGGGAGCTTCTTGTTGTTGAATTATAATGAGAATCTGTTGTGATGGACTTTAAGAGGTGAAGAAGTATGAGGGATGCAATGCAAAACAGGAAAAAAGAAAAGGAAATGAAGTTTAGAATGAAGAAGTGTGCCAAGTTGATGGAGTGGTGTATCAAGAAGGAGTTGTAAAAATTGGTTAGTGAGGGCTACATGTGGATCATCTAAGTTCTTGAATATGATTTGATGTTTCATGCTCCATGAGGCAAATTTCGAAGGGAATGAGAGCCTATATAAGAAGTTGAGATTGATGAATCAACTAGTGGTAGTTGAGTGCCAAGTTTTGTGAGCAATGATGAAAATTCTAATTAGCAATTCAAGGACCAAATCTGAACTTACTGTTTTGTGTTGGTACAGACAGCACCCAAGTCGAACCTATGTTTTGATAATGGCAAAAGGGTTCAAAAGTTAAGATGTTATGTTTATCTAACATGCTACTTGAGTGTGCAGATTGAAAGTCCTAGCGAAGGACTGCTAGGCACCTAGCGAAGGACTGCTAAGCAACGAAACCCCAAGATCCAGCGAAGGGCTGCTGGGCACCTAGCGAAGGGCTGCTAGGAGTCAAAGACCTAGCGAAGGACAGCTAGGCACCAGGCGAAGGACTACCTGGAACCCAAGACCTGGCGAAGGACAGCTGGGCACCTAGCGAAGGACTGCTAGGAGTCAAAGACCTAGCGAAGGACTGCTAGGCACCAGGCGAAGGACTGCTTGGTACTGAAGACCTGGCGAAGGACAGCTAGGCACCTGGCGAAGGACTGCTGGGCAAAAGTCCAACCGGAGGAGATGGTTGGCATCAGGTAAATTCTTCTGAGAGGAGTAGGTGAAACGCCTTCCCCGTCGAGGGAACAATAGGCGTCGGTTCGACCTAGGGCTCCATTTTGGAGACCCAAAGTCAGAACCAAGACAGCTAAGGCTGTATAAACCTAATACGTTATTTCTTTATGTTGTTTTGGACTAACCCTGGATGCAGGACCAAAGGAACGTGTTTCTGCAGCTAAGAATGCCTAAAGGAGAGAGGCAAGTAGCTAAGTATGGCGCCCCCAGTGTCCCGGGCGCCCCCAAGGCCAATACAAAACAAGTTAAGCAAAGAAGTGCTTCGGTAGCTCACTAGGCGGGGCACCCCCATGCTCCCGTGCGCCCCCATGATCCCGGGCGCCCCGGATGGTCCGGGGGCCCCGGGCTCAAGCTAACGAAGTGGATCAACTCAAGCCAGCGAGAAGCCAGCGGATCGAGTCAACCCGGGCGCCCCCAGCGTCCCGGGCGCCCCCGGTCAAACCTCAGACCGATCCTGGAGGGATAACGGCTGACCGAGAGTTGCTCGGATCGATTGACACATGGGGGGGGGGCCCCCAACGTTCTGGGCGCCCCAAGAGGCTATAAATAGCCCCTCGACCCCAAGGCTTCAATCAACACTTCTTCCAACGCCAATACGCTCTTCTGCTCAAGCACTCTGCTCTGGAAACCTCCCAACTCGAGATACAAGCGCCGACAACGTCCCTCTGCTCCTAAGTACAATCCACACCGGACGTCGGTAACGAAGAGTCAATTTTTAATTGTATTCTTATTGCACTTACTACTGTACAACTGTTTGTAAGATTTTGCGTGATTATAGTATTGCCCGCAGTAAACGGTCAACGACCGTGGGCCTTGGAGTAGGAGCCGACCGCGACTCCGAACCAAGTAAAATCTTGGTGTCTGTGTGTTGTGTTTTAATTTCTCCGCTGCGTATTCTCTTTTTCCATCCGAAAATGATTTACGATATTCACCCCCCCTCTATCGTTCTCTCGATCCAACAAGTGGTATCAGATGGGGAAGCTCAAATTTGGTGCAACCACCAATTTGAGAATTTTTTGGATTTTTACGAAATCTTTTTAATTTTTTTTTCTCGTTCAAAATTTTCTCGTTAATCGAGGTTGGTGCAACACCCCTCGACAAATATTTTTCTTTTACTTCCCGCACTACTAATCCAAGACCAAGTCTTGGGATATCCCTTTCCTTTTCTTTTAGTTTCAGATAAATGGCCATGCAAGAGGGCTTCAACACCGCAAGACCGCCGCTCTTCAGTGGGGAGGACTTCTCCTACTGGAAGAGCAGAATGGAGGTCCACCTGAAAACTCAGGTGGACATGTGGATAATCATCCAGTCCGGACTGGAGATACCAAGAAATGCCGACGGAGTACAACAACCCTACACTGAATGGGACGCTGCACTCAAAAAGAAAATTGAAGCCGATGCCAAAGCGACCCAAACCCTCCAATGCGGCTTAACAAAAGAGGAGCTGAACCGGGTGGGTCCATTCAACAGCGCCAAAGAACTCTAGGGTATGCTGATCGAACTACACGAAGGAACCTCCGACACCCGAATCAGTAAAAGGGATCTTCTCCTGAACAAGCTGTACACGATCAAGATGAACGCCAACGAAACAGCAGCTCAGCTCCACGCCAGAATTCAGGAGCTAATGAACGGTCTACACACCATTGGTCACAAGGTAGAAAATCGTGACCTAATAAGGTATGCCCTTAACTCTTTCCCAAGAAACACCTTGTGGGCATCTATGGTAGATGCTTACAAAGTTTCTAGGGATCTTTCCAAAATCAAGTTAGATGAACTTTTTTCTGAACTCGAATTACATGAGCAAACTAACTGCAATCTGGCCGAGAAAGGTATTGCCTTTGTTGCAGGTAAAGCTGGAAAGACAATCAAGAAGAAGCCTCAACCTACACCCGAGTCTGATTCAGATTCAGACTCAGAAGAAAGCGAGGGAAATCGGCCTAAGTTGGTTCGGCTAGCCCGGGACTACTACAAAGAGCTAAAAAACCAGACCAACAGAAGAAAAGCCAGCCGAAGAAAGGAAGAACCAGTTGAACCCTCAAATGAAAAGAACAAATATAACGTGACCTGTTACGATTGCAAGAAGAAGG
The DNA here is from genome assembly GCA_024364735.1 of Boesenbergia rotunda. Lineage (NCBI taxonomy): Eukaryota > Viridiplantae > Streptophyta > Magnoliopsida > Zingiberales > Zingiberaceae > Boesenbergia > Boesenbergia rotunda. The sequence goes on along the minus strand of JAGFNQ010000370.1, from coordinate 274,966 downwards.
GCCACTACAAGACGGAATGCCCCAACCTGAAGGAAACAAAGAAGATAAGAAAGAAGAAGGCACTTCAGGCAATGTGGGACGAGTCCTCCTCCGAAGAAGAAGAAGAAGTCCCACAGTCGAACCTGCTCGCACTAACCGCCTCAGAAGAAATCGAGACCGAGTCAGAGTCAGAACCGGATGACGGCAAACTCACCTTTTCAGAAAATGGCGAAATAACTGTAAGTGGTTTTACTAGAATTCAATTATGCGAATTAATTTATTATCTTTCTCGAGATTTGGCAAAAGCCAAAATCTGAGTCGAGTCTCTCAGATAGGAAGTAAAACTCCTGAAAGAGAGAGCTGACTGTGAACCCTTAACTGAGAAGGTTCAAGAAGGAACCTCTGCTCAAGTTGAAAAACTTGAATCAGAGAACTCTTTCTTGAAAACTCAAGTTAAGGATCTTAGAGCTGTCTTAGAACGATTCACTTCTGGTTCCAAGGGTCTTGACATGATTCTTAGAAAATAGAAGTCGGTTCTAAATCGATCCGGATTAGGCTATAGAACCAAATCTAGACAAAGATCCTACTATGCTGTACTGAATTAGTCCAGACCTAAAGTTCAGGCATGGGTACCCAAACTGTGCCTAAACAAACAAACTGGATCAAATCAGTATTGGATCCCCAAGGACAAGATTCACATCTTGCCAAACTATTATCGTGGCTTTAGTCCAGGGGGAGCCAAATTAAAAACAATATTTATTGTAAGATAAAATTCAATCTTTGTTTGCAAATTGCATGATTGCTTGTTTATTTAATTCTTGCAATTTACCATGCTTAGACTTAGGAATGGTTAGTTTAAGGACTGAACCAACTTAACTGAAATTTGAATAACATAGTATTGGGTGGCGGTGAGATGATAGTACGTTAGGGAAGCCAATTCTAATAAGGTCAAGTATTCTCTACTTGGTCTCTTTAGACTGGTGAAATTAGTCGAAGCTACCGATCCAAGATCCAAACTAGTTAGACTAGAATTTTTCAAAAAATAATTTTGAAAATGAAATTTTATTAAAAGGCTTTGTCAAGGAAAGGGTTTGATGATCCAATAATGTTACGGCCAAAGAAGGCCTAGTGCCTCGCCAAGACCTGGAAGCCAATTTTTGAAATTCAAATTCAAATTATTCTTTGTCAAATTCGAATCTAACATAAATTTTCAGTTAATTATAGATTCAAACATTTCTTTTATACTCAAAATCAACAGTTTCCAAAATTAATTCAATTTTTTTTCAAAATAAATCATAATTTTTCAAAATAATTCTATCTACCAAAACCTGTCTCACAAAACCTATAAGGCAAACGTGATTGATAATCCTAGATTGGATGAGACGGTAAAATTTAGCTTAATTGAAATTCATTTAATACCTGCATTGCTGTTTAAGTACAAACATTAAATCCTATAGTTTAGAACAACATTGAACTAATACTAGTCAAACCATGATCAATGTAGTCAAACCATGGTCAAAGTAGTCAAACCATAGTCAAAGTAATTAAACCATAGTCAAAGTAGTCAAACCATAGTCAAAGAGTCATACCATGGTCAAAACAATTAAACCATGGTCAAATGGTCTACAAAACATCAATCATGTCAACTCCAACCCAACCCGGGCGCCCGTGACTCCTCGGGCGCCCCCATCTCTCTTTCTCTTCAACCAAGGCAGAAAAACTGCCATGTTTACCTAACCGGGGCGCCCCGGCCCTTGCGGGCGCCCCCAGGACCGGTCAAAGGTAGCAAAGCTGCCATCCCAGCCTGACCTGGGCGCCCGGGCTACCACGGGCGCCCCAACCTGCATCAGGACACTGCCAAAGGCAGAAGCCCTGTCCGGGCGCCCGGGAGCTCCCGGGCGCCCTAGCCAAAACGCCTATAAAAGGCCACCAGAATCTCCTCTTCTTGCCACAACCAAAACCTTTCTCCTTTCTCAACTCTTCTCCTTCCAAGGCAACCAAGTGACTCTCTTGCTCCCTCAACTTCGACCATGCCTCCCCGAGCGGCCACTCGGTATAATTTTCATTTCCTTTTTCTTACACATTTACATTTATTTTTCTTAAATTCTTTCTTCTAAATGCATGCTTCATAACTTAGAAAACGTCGAGCAAACCAAGCGAACCCCGGTACCGAACCTAGTCCCGATCCTAGGTTCCCAACTTTAGAACTCTGTAATAGGTTTGCTCGAACCACATACAAACCCATAAAAACTAGTTATCTCAATAGACAATTCTTCACCCAATCTTGTCCCTTGGCAATGAATGTTATAAACTTTTACCAACTCGATAACCTCGTATTCTGCACTCATCCTATTAATACAACATTATGTGCAGAATTCTATAATAATATAGTCAAACAAGATCAGCTCAGCTTTGTCACCACAGTCCAAGGGATGCCTCTAACCATCACGCCTTCCTTACTTAACCGATTTCTTGGACTACGATTCTCTCAGTCCACCTTTTGTTGCTATCCTCCTAGGGATCCTCCATTTGATGCTCCAAACTCTCACATTACCCTAGACACTCTCCACTCCTACTTCTATTGGGAAGCTAGAAATCCCGTAGCTAGATGATTTCAGTCCATTGACCTTCAGGTCCAAGATTACGCCCTGTATAGAGTTCTGATCCGCTGCATCTTACCTTTATCCACCAGGGAAGTCGCAACCATGCGACCATTTCACACATTCTTATTGTATGTGTTGATCCACCATCTAGACATTGACATTGGCCTTCACATGTTCCACGCCATCTTACATGCCTCCAGTGTCACCACTCAGGGTCGGGTACGCACCCCCTTCTGCCACATCATCACCTCCATCCTTCATCACCACGGTCGTAATATTACCGTAGGTGAAATGACCGCGATGACCGATTTCGACGAGATAGGATTTTGGAACTTTTCCCTAGCTGGTATAGAGGACTCGGCTACCGGGGTTCTGTCGTGTAGACGCCAGCGAGCCAGACCACCGATCGACTCTGACGAGGATGTTGAGGTCGACGTCGGAGATCTGGCAGCCGAGGTTCGTGAGCACATAGACGAGCCCCCACCACCGACACTGTACGAGAGAGTGACACGGCTCGAGACATAGGTCCAGAGCCTCCGAGAGGAAGTGGAGGCAAATCATGCAGAAGAAATGGAGGCAAATCAGGCCTATTACTCTGAGTACATGAGCGCCCTTAGAGCCGAGAGGGAGACCAGTGACGCACGATATCACGAGATGATGGCGCTGTTTCGATCCTAGCAGCCAGGCTCTTCTGATCATCCTAGTCCCTCCTCCTAGAGTTGATTAGCATTGTACTAGTGACTGTTTGACTTACTCTACTCAGTAGGGTTGGCTGATGTTTAACTTGTATGACTGTGCTGGTTCTCTTTCACACCAGCTGACTTATGGAGTTGACTATTTATTTTTTTTATTATCTGATCTTCATTAGAATTATGCTTAGTAGAATAGGTTAACTCTACTTTTGGTTTTCTTACTGCTTTACTTGATTTAAAATCAGTTTCTAAAAAGAATTTTAAAAAACTGCTTAACTTGATTTCAAAATAAGCTTTTACTTAGTTTGAAATTTTTTTAATATAAAATTTTCGACTTAGTTTTATTTTAAAAACTACCCCCTTCAAAACTAGGGCTTTTTCGCAAATGGACTTAGCTTAGGCCCTAACCCTAGAACTGCATGCACCTATAGATTTAGAAGCCAACATCTCACAAGCACCTTAGGGTACTTTTGATTGATAACCTAGAAAGGGTTGAGATGCTTAGGTCTTTGCCTTAATTCAAGATGTAGATCAGTGCATCTGCAGTAATTGGGGTACTAAATGCAACTTAAATAGTAATCAAGTTAAGTGTCAAGTTTAGAAAATCTAACTTGAACAGAACACCTAACTTGACTAACCCTAGCGAAAACTACTGTTTATAACAGTTAGTAAGTAGCTTATTGGGTTAGACAGGACCCTAAAAGAGATAATTGAAATTGCTTTGGTTTAGTTTATTGCTTGAACTGGTTCAGTACAACTCATTGATGTTATCCTTATGCAATTTATTTATTTTTTGCTATATTACTTTGTTTTTGATATATGGCAAAGGGGGAGAGATGGGAAAGGAGAGAAGCTTTAAACTTTTTTCAAATTTTTTCAAAATTCAAATTCAAAATTTCAAAACTTTATCCTTTCTTCAAAAAGTACTTAATCTATTTGCTTTTAACTATTGCAAAAGTACTTAATCTATTTTCAAAAGTACTAAGGTTTTCTTCAAAATTTTACTAAGTTAAGCTATTTTCAAAAATCTTTAAAGTACTAAAATTTAAGCTGTGTTCAAAAATCTTTTTAAATACTTAAATTTAAGCTGTGTTCAAAAATCTTTTTAAATACTTAAATTTAAGCTGTGTTCAAAAATCTTTTTAAATACTTAAATTTAAGCTGTGTTCAAAAATCTTTCTAAGTACTTAAGCTGGTTGTCAAAATTTTTCTAAGTACTTAAGCTGGTTGTCAAAATTTTTCTAAGTACTTAAACTCAAGCTGATTGTCAAAATTTTTCTAAGTACTTAAACTCAAGCTGTTGTTCAAAAATTTATGCTAAGTACTCATCTTAAACTTAAGCTATGGTTCTAAGAATTTAAAACTTCATAAGATGTTTCTTTACTGCTGACTTGAAATTTGTTTTAAGTGTAAACTTTCAAAAGTGAACAACCATTTTTTTGGAAAATATGTGTCTAAGGTTTTTTTGAAAATTGTTCTAAGTGTTTAAAATTAATTCCAACTTTAGACTTAGAAAATTTTCAAATCCCACGAACTTTTGAAAAACCTAGGGGGAGATTCCTTCCAGGGGGAGGAAACTAAACTCTTATATCATCTGTTTTGATTAACTTAACTTTTTGAACCGGGTTGCCATAAATCAAAAAGGGGGAGATTATTGGTGCAGACAGCACCCAAGTCGAACCTGTGTTTTGATTATGGCAAAAGGGTTCAAAAGTTAAGATGTTATGTTTATCTAACATGCTACTTGAGTGTGCAGATTGAAAGTCCTAGCGAAGGACTGCTAGGCACCTAGCGAAGGACTGCTAGGCAACGGAACCCCAAGACCCAGCGAAGGGCTGCTAGGAGTCAAAGACCTAGCGAAGGACAGCTAGGCACTAGGAGAAGGACTACCTGGAACCCAAGACCTGGCGAAGGACAGGTGGGCACCTAGTGAAGGACTGCTAGGAGTCGAAGACCTAGCGAAGGACTGCTAGGCACCAGGCGAAGGACTGCTTGGTACTGAAGACTTGACGAAGGATAGCTAGGCACCTGGCGGAGGACTGTTGGGCAAAAGTCCAACCGGAGGAGCTGGTTGGCATCAAGTAAATTCTCCTGAGAACAGTAGACGTCGGTTCGACCTAGGGCTCCATTTTGGAGACCCAAAGTTAGAACCAAGATAGCTAAGGCTGTATAAACCTAATACGTTATTTCCTTATGTTGTTTTGGACTAACCCTGGATGCAGGACCGAAGGAACGTGTTTCTGCAGCTCAGAATGCCCAAAGAAGAGAGGCAAGTAGCTGAGTAGGGCGCCCCCAGTGTCCCGGGCGCCCCCAAGGCTAATACAAAACAAGTTAAGAAAAGAAGTGCTTCGGTAGCTCACTAGGCGGGGCGCCCCCGTGCTCCCGAGCGCCCCAATGCTCCCGGGCACCCCGGATGGTCCGGGCGCCCCGGGCTCAAGCTAATGAAGTTGATCAACTCAAGCCAGCGAGAAGCCAGCGGATCGAGTCAACCCGGGCGCCCGCAGCGTCCTGGGCCCCCCTGGTCAATCCTCAGCCCGATCCTGGAGGGATAACGGCTGACCGAGAGTTGCTCGGATCGATTGACACGTGGGGGGCGCCCCCAACGTTCCGGGCGCCCCAGGAGGCTATAAATAGCCCCTCGACCCCAAGGCTTCAATCAACACTTCTTCCAACACTAATACGCTCTTCTGCTCAAGCGCTCTGCTCCGGAAACCTCCCAACTCGAGATACAAGCGCCGATGACGTCCCTCTGCTCCTAAGTACAATCCACACCGGACGTCGGTAATGAAGAGTCAATTTTTAATTGTATTCTTACTGCACTTACTACTGTACAACTGTTTGTAAGATTTTGCACGATTATAGTATTGCCCGCAGTAAACGGTCAATGACCGTGGGCCTTAGAGTAGGAGCCGACCGTGACTCCGAACCAAGTAAAATCTTGGTGTCTGTGTGTTGTGTTTTAATTTCTCCGCTGCGTATTCTCTTTTTCAATCCGAAAATGATTTACGATATTCACACCCCCCTCTATCGTTTCTCTCGATCCAACATTTTGGACTCAGTTTAAGTGGAGTAGCTGAACGATGCAGCTGTGGAAGTTGAAGTTGTGAAAGTGTAGAAACATTGGCTGCAGAGAAAAAAAAGGAAGTACTGAAAAAAATAGAAAACAGAAGAAAAAAAAGAAGAGAAGAAAAGAAAAGAAAAGAAAAGAGAATGAAGTGGAAGTCAAATGCTGAGTTAGATATTTGAATTTGAAGTTGTGAACAAGGATCTAGTTGAGTGCAAGAGTGAGTTATTGATTCGAAGATTGAAATTTTGGTAGGAACAATTCAGAGGTCTGCTAAAATCAGCTACTGATCAGACCCTGATCGGTCACCAATCCGATCAGGGAAGTGACAGACCGATCTCCAATCCGATCAAGAAGTGTCTGATCGGTCTTTGGACCGATCAGAAGAGTTGGCACAGAACAGGGTACAGAATTCAATAATGTTCTTTATCAAAATGAGCTGCTTCTTACTCACCTTGGCTCTAATTTCATTGAGAGACTATTTAAAAGGGCAAAGTGCATTAGAAATATTTTTGAGCATCCAAGTCTTCCATTCCCTTAACTTTTTCATTTTCTATACCTCTATTTCATTTCTACCATTTCATGTTTCTTTAACTTGTTCTAATAAACCTTTGTAGATGTGGATCCAAGTCAAGAATGATGGTGGAGAGTAGATAAAAAGCAAGCTTATGGTAGTGCAAGAAACATGTTGTGTTTGAGTGAGCTCCACTTTCATTGAAATGTAGAATGTAGGAAGAGAGCCACTAAATATTCCCTTGATAGGCTTTGTGTGTTTAGTTCATCTCAATGAGTCATGAAGGATGAAGTATGCTAAGTTGTTGATTTAAGGACAAGATACTAGTGCATTGAGCTTAGATTTTTGAGAATTGACAACCCTAGGTAATTTCTTTTCAATTGCTTCTAACTATGATTGAGAATAATCTAGGGGGATACATCATTAGTTTACTAGTAGCTTGTGCGAAACGCCCAAGAGTAAGTGTGGGGGAGTTGATAATTACCATTTTGTTTGTTAATTTAGACTCTAGAATGCATGTTTTGACCCATTTTTACATGCTTAATCTTAGATTTACACTAGGTTCCATGGATTAAGTTTATTTTGGCTTTTATTGCAAATCTTTGCATATTTGAGATGTTTTGATATCTATTTCGAATTTGGTTTTGTAGGCTTTGAAGGATCATGGACCTAAGTCAAGTTGGATCAAGTTTGAGTCAGAATTCAACTCGGATCAAGGCGATCAAGCATTGAATCAATATGGGTCGTCCGATCAAGGAACAAGTAGATCTGAGCCATCTGTGAGTTTCTGATCAATCCAAGTTCAGGATAGGACTAATCATGACCCCAGATTAAGATTTGAAAATTTGAACCAAATCAGAGCACATCTGACCGTCGGGTCAAGCTTAAAGGAGTTTCAACCATCCAAGCAAGAGAAGGGAAGATCTGAGCCATCCGCCGCAGATCTGATTGATCCGAGCTAAGGAGAAGTAGATCAAAGACATTGATCAAGATCTGGAAACTTTGGTTCAGATCTGAGAAGATCTGACCATCGAATGAGGCCAGAACAATCACAGTCGTTCAAATTCAAAAAGGGTTAGTTAAAACAGAATTCTCCTCCGCTGAGCTCTCGTCGTCGTGATTTCAGAGTCTTCTTCCCAGTTCATCGCGTTTGCTTCTCAGTTCTTGAGGCGACCACTTCAAATCCATTCATCATTGAGATTCCAAATCAAAGGAGTAATCCTCCGCGAGATCTGCAACCCAATTTTGTCGCTGAGAGGATCTCGGTTGAGGGTTTCGCCGGAATCCTTCTTTTCAGATTAGATCCTTCTTGTCAGCAGCTATCAATCGATCAGAGCAATCAGAGGCGATCGAAGGGGTTCTCTGAGAGTCACTGAAGGTTTCAGAGTCAATTCGCAATCCAATCTGCCAAGGAGGAGAAGATCGGGAAAGGAATTCAGCTGTGCAGCATGTTTATCGCAGATTGACCGCGGGAGTTGATTTCTCACTTGATCTTTGGGATAGAGGGTCTCTAGCTCACTCTTGCGTGACGGCAAGGGGGAATCCTCGGTGAAGAACTTGATCTGAAGTTTAGATTTCATTTTTTAACTTGTTTCTGTAATCATTCATTTCTGTATCAACTCATTTTCAGATACTGATCGGTCTGTTGACCGATCCAGACTTCATCTGATCGGTATCGACCGATCAGGCTAGCATCTGATCGAACTGTCGACTGATCAGGCAGGTCATAACTTCTTTTAATTTTGTTTTCGTTAGTAAGACATTGTTCCAACTTTAATTACTGCAGCTTGGTTTCTCATTTTAAGCTTCATTGCTCTTTTAATCCGCTTGTGCATTTTTAATTCCATAGTGTCAAATTTAAGTGCTTAGTTCTCAATTAGTGATAAGCTAGTTTCTTTGATTAGTGTTAAATAGGTTAAATGTAATTCTCGCAACTCCCTAAGGCATACCTTGCTTAGCTAAGTCATTTTGTTACTGCTATTTCATTCTTATTTGCAAAACAAACCCCCATTTCCATTTGAAAACCCAAAACATTTGACGACAAACAAATCCAAGCTTGAATCAAACATCCTAAACTAGTCCTTGGAAAAATACAACCTGAGGCCCCTATACTACACTTTAATTTTGCTAGCCAAGGGTTTTCAGTTTATAAATATCTAAATTTGAGGCTCATTTGTGACACTAGTATTGGGATACCATCACAACCTCCCCCTTAACCTATGTCTTCTCTCAATTTTCAATTTTTTTTTGTTTAGGTGAAGTTCTACCCAACTTAACACCCTAACACCAAGTTAGGTTCTACCCAACCTAACAACCAAGTTCTTCTCCCTTTGGACACCATTAAAGGATTGCCCCAAGCAACCTTATCCCTAGTGCCAAAAAGAACTCAACAAAACTCGGAAAACTCTAAAGGTTTGCAAGCACACTTGCTAGGATATACCCTATCCTAGAAACATATGATTTCATGAAGATATCAAATGTGCTAGACTTTTGGTACATTCTCTAATTTCCTAAAATGTTTGGCATTTTGTATCAATTTTCAACTTCATTCATGATTCCTTGTGTTTATCAACTCTAACCATTATTAATCCTCAACTTTTCCCTTATTTATCTCTTAATTCTAGATTCATATGGGAAATCTTATCAATCTTCTTTGATTTTCAAAATATCAATAAAGCCTTATTAACTCATGAGACAACACTTCATTCAAGGAATATGAGTTCATAATCAAAACTTTTAATCCACATCCATATCCTATAATCCAAATTTTCAATTTTTGATTGTCCAATATCCTTTTTCTATTTCAGCCTACAGACCAGTCGACTGCCCCTATGGCAGTCAACTCCCAAAACTCACAGAATGTTTCTGGGCTCTGACCAGTGGACTGCCCCCAGGGCAGTCGACTGATACCTGAATTTCAGGTTTTTCAGCCCAATTTCAGTAATGCCTAGTTAATTCCACAAATCTCCAAAAAATATGAAATTTCGTGGGGAGATTTGTGAAACCTATATCTACTTGGGAAAAATACGTTTCCAAACAAATGTACTCCGGATCCCAAGATTGGCACGAAACTCAACTTTCTCTAAAATGTATCATTTAAACTCATCCCAAAAGTCCTAATTGTGGCATTTCCTTGATATATCTTCTAATACTTGGCCATGATACATTTTTAACATTGAATTATATGGTATTTGCCCATTAAACCTTAATTTTATCAATTATAACCTCATTTTCATCTTTTTCTCCCTAAATTCCCCTTTTAATGTGCCAAAACCTAGGATTAAGACATACCCAAGTCTTCCAACCCTCTTTGGCACAATTTACCTAATTTTCTAGGAGAGAAACTCTTGAGATCCATTTACCATAGACCCCAAAGGCTCCTAGAGCTCTCCCTTGAGCTCTGAGCCCTAGTCACCTCTCTTGGTGACTCTACCCACACTAGACCACACCGGTGTGCCTCCGGTGACTCTTGACCTACAAATGAACCTTCTTAACCTTAGACACCTTGTCTTTGGTTAAATTGTTCCTTCTACCCTCAAATGGCATCCCCTTGCCATTTTTGGTCTTCTCTTTCTTACCATGATTATATGCTTCTCCAGCATATTTCTTTCCATTGGCCTTGGAGGTCTTTGTAACGACTCGAAAAATTCTCTTAATATTTTCTGAAAATATTGAGCATGTCTAGATAATTTTCCGAAGGACCTAGAGGCATTAATACGAACATTGGCCTAGGAAATCCATGTTTTCTCATTTAAATTGAGGAAACCAAGTGCTAATGGGCCTTATATGGGCTTCCTAGTACTATGATTATAGGTGGATTTTTAGGAAGAATTAGTATAAATATAAATATGAATTTATTTGGGCACATTAACATGATTATGGGAAAGTATTAGCCTAACGTTCCCATCTAAATTGAGGAATTTGGTACTAATGGGCTTTAAATGGGCCCAAAAATGGGTATTAATTAGGTAAAATTAATATAAATATGAAAGAATTTTATTTAGGAATATTAGTGCAATTATGGGTAATTTTAGGGGGGATTTTCGGAATTTAAGAAAATAAAGTAATAAAATAAATGAAATGAAAAAATAAATGTGCATGGGCCAAAGATTGAACCTTGGACCTCTTGTACAACCAAGAATGCTTTAACCAACTCACCTAGCAAGGAATGCTTATGAGTAATTGAAGTGGAGGTTGGTTAAGAGGTAAAAGGAGGTGAAGGGTCATGAAGAGGCTCTTCATTTGCCTCCTTGATGGGTTATAATGAGAGGAGTTTTGGGAGTTACTTCTTCTCTCAGTCAATTGCATTACCTCTCCTCTTCATTCCTCATTCTTGCCGAACACCAAAGGGAGGAGTTCCTTGGAGAAAACTTCACAAGAGGTCTCATCTCTCAAGATCTAAAGTTCCTACAAGGTGACAAGGTCTAGTTGTGGTCAAGAGATACCAAGTCCTCTTCCTTCTCCTCTTTCAAGGTTCAAAAAATCAAGAAATATAAGGTAAGACTCCCTCACCTGTGGTATAATAGTTACCTATGATTTCCATGATTTTTAGCATGGTATATGGGTTAGTTTTCGGATTTAATGTTGGAAGGAAACAAAATCAAGGTTCCTATGTTCAAGGGTTTCGGCCACTATGTTTTAAATGTCTATAAATATGTTAAAAATAATGATAATGTTATTTAATGTTCGCTTATTATGTTTAGAAGTTATGTATAATTTTTGGGAATTTTTGGAGTACCCTAGGACACCCTAGAGTTTCGGTCAACATGAAAGAAGCAAAACCCAGAACCTTAAGTTCAAGGGTTTCGACCACTATGTTTTAAATGTCTATAAATATGTTAAAAATCATGAAAATGTTATTTAATATTTCCTTATGATTTTTAGAAGTTAAGTATAATTTTTTGGAATTTTTGGAGTACTCTAGGACACCCTAGGGTTTCGGCCAACATGAAAGAAGCAAAACCCAGAACCTTAAGTTCAAGAGTTTCGGCCATCATGTTTCAAAGGTCTATAATTATGCTAAAAATCAGGATAATGTCATTTAATGTTCCCTCATGATGTGTAGAGGTTAAGTATAAATTTTGGGAATTTTTGGGGTACCCTAGAGGCCCCGTATGGTTCGGCCAACCCCAAGGACCCAAGGATTGGGGTTGAGTCTTTAACTTCAACATATGTTTATGTGTTGCCATGATATAAGGATGATGGATGGTGATTATGTGAATTTTCACATGGCCTTGGGACTCCACAAGTTTCGGCCATATAAGGGTTAATAGGGTAAAAGTTAAGATTTATTTCAAGTAAGGGTCCCAATGGCCCTATGGTAAGATGTGATTTATGTTTATGAATGATATGCCATGTTTACGAATGATACGTCATGTTTATGAATGATATGCCATGTTTACGAATGATACGTCATGTTTATGAATGATATGCCATGTTTATGAATGATATGCCATGGTTATGCATGATATGCCATGTTTATGAATGATATGCTATGTTATGAATGATATGCCATGTTTACGAATGTTATGCCATGTTTATGAATGATATGTCATGGTTATGAATGATATGCCATGTTATGAATGATATGCCATGTATACGAATGTATGCCATGCTCTATGAATGATGTGTACAAACACCATGTCTAAGAATGAAAATGATGAATGACAAGTATGACGAATGAAAGATGATGCTTATGCCTTTAAGGCATAAATATGCTAAACGGCACGGTCGATGGTCGACGGTACGACGGTCGAGAGGACCGGTAAATGGGCCGGTAGACGGGCCGAGCCGTAACAAGTTATGTTATGATAAGTATGCCATGAGTGTCTTATGAATGATGAAACATGAAAAGTATTTTACTTTATGTATGGGCTTGTACCGGACCGAAGTATGGGTCCAAGGGATGAGCACCTTAAGAACGCCCCGGTTATGGACTACCGAAGCTGTCCACGGTTCAGGCACTACCGAAGCTGTACAACAGGGATGGGCTCCTTAAGAAGCGCCTCGGTTCGGGGACTACCGATTATGCTGTCCTTACCCTAGTAGGTCGGGGCTAGCTACCTCGGATTTACTAGGGATGCGCGCTATGATGTATGTATGTGGTACAAGCCGGGGACCCCAAATGTTATGATGATGATGTTTAAGCATTTTCAAAGTATGTTTTAAAAGTTAAGCATCCCTATGTAAATGCATTCCACCCATGCATTCATACATGATATGCATTATGTTAAGATAATGATGTCTTATACTTATGCGTTACGATGAAAGATATGCATGAATGATCTATGTCAGGATTATGTTGAGAAGGTGTTCATATGATATGATAGAAGATATGCCTATGTTTAAGCCATATAGGTTGATTTTTGTTACGTTATGCTATGCCATGTATTATGCTATGCTACTACGTTTAAGTTTATACCATGTCTTATGCCATGCTAAGGAAGATTATTATGTTATGTTATGCCATGTTTCACGCTATGCTTAGAATGTTAGTATGATTATGTTCATGCCATGTCTCATGCTATGCTACGAATGTTCACTTATGTTTATGATCATGCCATGTCAAGGGTATGGTAAATATGATAATGTTTTATGTGCTTGTTATGGAATGACGAATATTTTAGTGAGTAGGAAAGAGTCTTACTAAGCCTGTGTGCTTATAGTCTTCTTTCCTTATACCGCAGATCATGCAAGGGGATAACGAGGAAGCAGCAGGAGGGCCTGAAGTATGTGTGTGATGGTGACTTGGCCCATGAAATCGAATGTGTTAACCGTTTATGCTAAGAACTTTATTTTTGCTACCTATATGCTCGAATAGTGACATATGGAACTTTATGATAAGAGGTCAAGTATGATATGATATGAACCTTATGGTATGATGTTAAGCATGTTATGATATGATGTTAAGCATGACGTTCATATGCTAAGTTCCATGTCATTATATTAGGGATGATAGTGGGGGCATGTATATGTAAGGTTTAAGTTATTCCGCTGCAGTATGATGTTACATGCCTTAAGTATGTCAGCGTAACGCCGTTTAAAAAAAAAAAAAAAGGGCGGGCGTTCAGGTTGGTATCAGAGCCGTTACCATCTCACTGCACACACATCAAGCCCTCTCCTGCAGCTTCCAAGTAAGTACCTTTAAGTGTATTTTATGTTCTATTATGGTTCTAGAATGATGATACCTATGACTATAGAATATGCAAGTATGAACGGTATTGATGATGAAAAGTACGTTACGATAAGTAACGAAGAATGATGCTTTATCTTATTTTAGGAATTAGATATTTAGAATAATATAGGGGTAGGAATATGTATAGATAGGAACTTATAGGAGTGATATCTTGCGTGCTTCTCTCTGTACTATTTGTGAATTGAAAAAAAAGAGAAACTAGTTTTGTACTGGTTTTTTTGTCAGTTCCGTACTGACTGTGTTTTTTCCAATTCCAGATGTCGCACGAGATTGGCACCAGGAGTGGTTATCAGGGGCGGAGTGGGGAGTTGCTGGAGCAGATAGGGGAGGTGGAATATAGCCCGGTCCTTGGAGTCCAAGGCAATATTGAGAAATTGGACCGGCTGTTCTGGAAATTGGAGCAGGAGGGATTTCCAGTTGTGGATGATCATCGGATCGGGGCTCTACTTCGTTCATTGCCCAACCGGGCGAGAGTGGTGGCTCATCAGATTTGGGGGCAGCACGGATGCCATATCTGCTATACGGAATTATGTAGACAGCTTCTCCGCCATGAGTTCCCGGAGGACCTGGGGGACTCGGAAGAAGATCCGGAGATGTATGAAGAGGATCCCGAGCCGTTAGAGGAGGACCCTGAGATGTATGAGGAGGATCCCGAGCCATTCGAGGAGGACCCGGAGATGCTCGAAATGTTCGAGGAAGACCCGTTGAGCGAGGACGATGTCGAGGTGGTTGAAGAAGACCCCGAGATGCTAGGGATGTTTGAGGAGCCCTGGGTGTTTGGGGAAGACCCTGAAGGGGCTGAGGAGGTTCCCGAGATAGAGGAAGAGGAGCCGATGGAGACGGTGGAAGACCCTGAGGTAGGCCAGGGAGAGATAAATGAAGGAGTGGCAGTGACTGCCATAATGTTCTTTGTTATGGGCATGATGGCAGCCCATCTATTCCATTGAGTTTGGTTAGGTTGGGAATTAATAAGTTTTAAGTTAGTACTAATACTAGTTGTCGAGTGTGTATTTCAATCTTATGCCCATGAAATGGATATTAACAATAAAGTATCTATCGTGTCACCCAATGGTATCAAATTTATATGAGGGCAAATGATGATAATATGAGAGCATGTACTAATATGA
>JAGFNQ010000370.1:97184-259330 GCA_024364735.1 Boesenbergia rotunda | reverse complement strand
AAGTTATCCTCGAACCTTGTAAATTATGTGTCATTCTCTGTTATCTTTTCGTTTTTGTTGTATTCTATTTTTCGCTGCTAACTCGATTGTAGAAAAGAAGCAAAGTTTTTAGTGGGTGGTTATTCACACACACACCCCTCTCTAGTCATCCCAGATCCTAACAACAACAACCCAACCGATTTGTAACGACCCGGAAAATTCTCTTAATATTTTCTGAAAATATTGAGCATGTCTAGATAATTTTCCGAAGGACCTAGAGGCATTAATACGAATATTGGCCTAGGAAATCCATGTTTTCTCATTTAAATTGAGGAAACCAAGTACTAATGGGCCTTATATGGGCTTCTTAGTACTATGATTATAGGTGGATTTTTAGGAAGAATTAGTATAAATATAAATATGAATTTATTTGAGCACATTAACATGATTATGGGAAAGTATTAGCCTAACGTTCCCATCTAAATTGAGGAATTTGGTACCAATGGGCTTTAAATGGGCCCAAAAATGGGTATTAATTAGGTAAAATTAATATAAATATAAAGGAATTTTATTTAGGAATATTAGTACAATTATGGGTAATTTTAGGGGGGATTTTCGGAATTTAAGAAAATAAAGTAATAAAATAAATGAAATGAAAATCAAAATAAAAATAAATGTGCATGAGCCAAGGATTGAACCTTGGACCTCTTGTACAACCAAGAATGCTTTAACCAACTCACCTAGCAAGGAATTCTTATGAGTAATTGAAGTGGAGGTTAGTTAAGAGGTAAAAGGAGGTGAAGGGTCATGGAGAGGCTCTTCATTTGCCTCCTTGATGGGTTATAATGAGAGGAGTTTTGGGAGTTACTTCTTCTCTCAATCAAGTGCATTTCCTCTCCTCTTCATTCCTCATTCTTGCCGAGCACCAAAGGGAGGAGTTCCTTGGAGAAAACTTCACAAGAGGTCACATCTCTCAAGATCTAAAGTTCCTACAAGGTGACAAGGTCTAGTTGTGGTCAAGAGATACCAAGTCCTCTTCCTTCTCCTCTTTCAAGGTTCGAAAAATCAAGAAATATAAGGTAAGACTCCCTCACCTGTGGTATAATAGTTACCTATGATTTCCATGATTTTTAGCATGATATATGGGTTAGTTTTCGGATTTAATGTTGAAAGGAAACAAAATCAAGGTTCCTATGTTCAAAGGTTTCGGCCACTAGGATTTAAAGGTCTATAAATATGCTAAAAATCATGATAAAGTTATTTAATGTTCCCTTATAATGTTTAGAAGTTAAGTATAATTTTTTGGAATTTTTTGAGTACCCTAGGACACCCTAGAGTTTCGGCCAACATGAAAGAAGCAAAACCCAGAACCTTAAGTTCAAGGGTTTCGGCCACTATGTTTTAAATGTCTAGAAATATGTTAAAAATCATGATAAAGTTATTTAATGTTCCCTTATGATTTTTAGAAGTTAATTATAATTTTTGGGAATTTTTGGAGTACCCTAGGACACCCTAGAGTTTCGGCCAACATGAAAGAAGCAAAACCCAGAACCTTAAGTTCAAGGGTTTCGGCCACCATGTTTTAAATGTCTAGAAATATGTTAAAAATCATTATAATGTTATTTGATGTTCCATTATGATGTGTAGAGGTTAAGTATAATTTTTGGGAATTTTTGGAGTACCCTAGGACACTCTAGGGTTTCGGCCAACCTGAAAGGGGCAAAACCAAGGTCCCTATGTTTATAGGTTTCGGCCACCATGATTTAAATGTCTATAAATATGTTAAAAATCATGATAATGTTATTTGATGTTCCCTTATGATGTTTAGAAGTTATGTATAATTTTTGTCAATTTTTGGAGCATCCTAGAGGCCCATATGGTTCGGCCAACCCCAAGGACCCAAGGGTTAGGGTTGAGTCTTTAACTTCAAGCATATGTTTATGTGTTGCCATGATATAAGGATGATGGATGGTGGTTATGTGAATTTTCACATGGCCTTGGGACTCCACAAGTTTCGGCCAATAAGGGTTAATAGGATAAAAGTTAAGATTTATTTCAAGTAAGGGTCCCAATGGCCTTATGGTAAGATGTGATTTATGTTTATAAATGATATGTCATGGTTATGCATGATATGCCATGTTTATGAATGATATGCCATGTTTACGAATGATATGACATGTTTATGAATGATATGCCATGGTTATGCATGATATGTCATGTTTATGAATGATATGCCATGTTATGAATGATATGTCATGTTACGAATGATATGTCATGTTTATGAATGATATGCCATGGTTATGCATGATATGCCATGTTTAGGAATGATATGCCATGTTTTAGGATGATACGAACATATGTCATGCTCTATGAATGATGTGTACATATGCCATGTCTAAGAATGAAAATGATGAATGACAAGTATGATGAATGAAAGATGATGCTTATGTCTTTAAGGCATAAATATGCTAAACGGCACGGTCGATGGTCGACGGTACGACGGTCGAGAGGACCGGTAAATGGGCCGGTAGACGGGCCGAGCCGTAACAAGTTATGCTATGATGAGTATGCCATGAATGTCTTATGAATGATGAAGCATGAAAAGTATTTTACTTTATGTATGGGCTTGTACCGGACCGAAGTATGGGTCCAAGGGATGGGCACCTTAAGAACACCCCGGTTATGGACTACCGAAGCTGTCCACGGTTCTGGCACTACCGGAGCTGTGCAACAGGGATGGGCTCCTTAAGAAGCGCCTCGGTTCGGGGACTACCGATTATGCTGTCCTTACCTAGTAGGTTGGGGCTAGCTACCTCGGATTTACTAGAGATGCGCGCTATGATGTATGTATGTGGTACAAGCCGGGGACCCCAAATGTTATGATGATGATGTTTAAGCATTTTCAAAGTATGTTTTAAAAGTTAAGCATCTTTATGTAAATGCATTCCACCCATGCATTCATACATGATATGCATTATGTTACGATAATGATGTCTTATACTTATGCTTGACGATAAAAGATATGCATGAATGATCTATGTCAGGATTATGTTAAGAAGATGTTCATATGATAGGATAGAAGATATGTCTATGTTATGCCATATAGGTGGATTTTTGTTACGTTATGCTATGCCATGTATTATGCCATACTACTACGTTTAAGCTTATACCATGTCTTATGCCATGCTAGGGAAGATTATTATGTTATGTTATGCCATGTTTCATGCTATGCTTAGAATGTTAGTATGATTATGTTCATGCCATGTCTCATGCTATGCTACGAATGTTCACTTATGTTTATGAGCAGGCCATGTCAAGGGTATGGTAAATATAATGATGTTTTATGTGCTTATTATGAAATGACGAATGTTTTAGTGAGTAGGAAAGAGTCTTACTAAGCCTGTGTGCTTATAGTCTTCTTTCCTTATACCGCAGATCATGCAAGAGGATAACGAGGAAGCAGCAGGAGGGCCTGAAATATGTGTGTGATGGTGACTTGGCCCATGAAATCGAATGTGTTAACCGTTTATGCTAAGAACTTTATTTTTGCTACCTATCTGCTCGAATAGTGACTTATGGAACTCTATGATAAGATGTCAAGTATGATATGATATGAACCTTATGGTATGATGTTAAGCATGTTATGATATGATGTTAAGCATGACGTTCATATGTTAAGTTCCATGTCATTATATTAGGGATGGTAGTAGGGGCATGTATATGTAAGGTTTAAGTTATTCCGCTGTAGTATGATGTTACATGCCTTAAGTATGTCAGCGTAACGCCGCTTTTAAAAAAAAACAAAAAAGTGGTCGTTACACGATTACCCAATCGATTGCTCAACCCTACCTTCCTTAGCTCAAGTCTAGGGTTCCTTTACCTAACCCCGGTCAACCGTGGCCTGTTAGAACTTCCTTACCAAGTGTCCGATCATCCCTTTGACCAACTTAGATTTTTCCTTGCCTAGTTCCCAACTAGGACTTAACCTAGTTCCCAACTAGATTTGCCTAAAACTCGAGTTAGGTCTAATCTCTTGGTAGACTTCCACCTTGCCAACGTGCGATATGCCCGATCCACCTGGACTTCACCTAGTCTCACTAGGTGTGCCTAGTCCTACTAGGACTTTTCTCGTGCCAACGTGTGATCTCCCCGATTCACCTAGACTTTTCCCGTGCCAGCGTGTAATCTCCTCGAGTTCAACTAGTCCCACTAGGACTTTTTCCGTGCCAGCATACGATCTCCCCGATCCACCTGGACTTCACCTAGACCCAAATTTTGCAACGAATTTCAGAATTCGTCCCAAATTCTACAATGAATTTCAAAATTCGTCACAAAATTAAATTTTTAAAAATCAAAATAATTACTGTTTAATTGTCATAGATGGACCTACAGAACTCGGAAGTTAATGAAACAAGTTTCTATATGTTCGTATTGATCTCCTAATGAGATAAACGACCACAAATATGAATTTCTCCTAATTTATTTTTTTTTATAGTTAATTATTTATATCAGCGAATTACTTAGTTAAAATTTTCTAAATCTTAAACTGTTATAAGCAATTTCATATTAATCCTTCATTGATCCCTAGAATTTTTATTGAAATTTGTGTTTAAGATCATTTATATCACGAGGACGTCGATACGAACTCGTAGAAACTTGTGTCATGTCATTTCGAGATCTGTATCTCAATCTGCGACATTTCGAATATATTTCGGATTTTGCAAATTGCGATGAATTTCTAAATTCGTCGCAAATTTGAGACAAACTTCTAAATTTGTTGCAAATTTTGCGACAAATTTCCAAATTCGTTGCAAATTTTGCGATGAATTTACAAATTCATCGCAAATATTTTTTTAAATAAACCAAAAGATTATTAATAAATTTAATATATGGACCTACAGAACTCGAAATTTGATGAAACGAGTTTCTACGTGCTCGTATCGATATCCTGATGATATAGATGACATCAAACTTAAATTTTGTATAATATATTTTTATTTATAATTTTATAAATATTATTTACTTGGAAAATATAATTTTGTGGTTTAAAAAAATTTTATATAAATTTATTCGATAAAATTTATGTTTAACGTCATTTATCTCATGATGAAATCGCTACTAGCACGTAAAACTTATTTCATGAAATTCGGAACTCCCTACATTTATTTATGATTTTTTGAAGGTATTTACGTTTTTTTTAATTTAAAATTTTGCGACGAATTTCAGAATTCATCCCAAATTCTGCGACGAATTTTCAAATTCGTCGCAGATTAGGGATGAATTTTGAAATTCGTCGCAAAATTAAATTTTTGAAAAATTAAAGTTTAATTGTCGTAGATGGACCTAGTGAACTCGAAAGTTAATGAAACAAGTTTCTAAATGTTCGTATTGATCTCCTGATGAGCTAAACGACCGCAAATATGAATTTCTTCTAATATTTTTTTTATAGTTAATTATTTATATCAGCGAATGACTTAGTTAAAATTTTCTAAGTCTGAAACTGTTATAAGCAATTTCATATTAATCCTTCATTGATTCCTTGAATTTTTGTTGAAATTTGTGTTTAAGGTAATTTATGTCACGAGGCCGTCGATACAAACTCTTAGAAATTTGTGTCATGTCATCCCGTGTTCTATAGCTTCATCTGGGACTTTCAAATGTGTTTCAAAATTTTTTAAAAGAATCTATTATTTGTGACGAATTTTAAAATTCATCGCAAATTTTGGGACGAATTTGAATTCGTCGCAAAATCTACTGTAGTATTGAATTATATTTTTACGATAAATTAAATATTTGTTGTAAATTTGTGAAATTTTAAATTCGTCACAAATTTTGCAATGAAAAAAATGTTGTTGCAAATTTTGCGACGAATATTCATTTTCGTCGCAAAAGTGGAACAAAACTTTTTTCATTGCAAAAATCGTTGCAAAATTTGCGACAAATTTCAAATTCGTTGCAAATTTTGCAACGATTTTGCAACAAAAAAATTGTTGCAAATTTTGTGACGAATATTTTTTTCGTCACAAAAGCGCAACAAATTTTGCGACGAAAAATTTTTGTCGCCAATTAGCGACAAAAGAGTTTTCGTCGCAAAATTTGTCACATATCAGCAACGAATATCATTTTTGTGGCAAAATTTATTGCTAATCTGCGACGAAAATTTTTCGTCGCAAAAATTCGTTGCTGAATTTTTTTTTTTTTTTGTAGTGTAGCAACCTCCGAGGAATGTGTGAATTAGATCATTCGATGACCAATGTTTTAACCGTGAATGATATTTTATATATCGGAACAATATCTATAGATCAATAAAATTGATTAAATTGCAGTGCTTGTAAATAAACAAAACAGGTTCTCAAATTGAACGATTTTATAAAATCAATCTCATTAACTAATTAAAAAATTATATGAATATAATTAAATAAATCACTGGGTAGTTAGATGAGTACTAACATTTTCTATTAAACAAAAGAAAGAAGATTTTTCCGATCAGCTTTCTGATTTCTTTGCCGTGCAGCGAATTGACGATTGTTGGCGATTTACGCGCACTCAATTTGTAAAGCGATAAAAATTATACTTAGCCATTCATTAATACGGCAGATTTAATTTATTATTCTTTCTAATTTACCTCTCAATCATTTTTTTTCTATATCGATATAATTTTTCTTCTTTTAACTCTTTCCTCTCTTTTTAACGGTATGCATGCATGAATAACATAGGAGCTGATATAAAAATATTCAGACCTACATTAGACGAACGGCAGATCCTCTATCCCAAAAAAATCCCTGTCTCACCTGTCACGTTCCCCGATAACGGTCGACGAGTCATCCGATCGTCGATCGAACACCACCGGCAGCCTCCGGCCGTCGCCCTGAACAAAACTATACCTTGGGAATACGGTGAACCCGTCGGAATCGCCGTAATTGCGATCTCACCGAATTCACCGTCGAATTCGACGAGATTGCAATTGCAGCGATTTCGACCGATTCACCGTTCTTCTAGGATATCATTTGATTTGGTACAACGATCAAAATCCATCGGTGGTGTCCGATCGACGATCGGACGACTCGCCGGCCGTCGTCGGGAAACGGGACAGACACTATTTCGGGACAGAGGATCCCAATCGCATTAGACGTGATATGAAATCATATCAGACCCTCATTAGACCTGATATAGAAAAATATTGGGTCTACGTTGGGCTTGATATAAAATTATATCATGCCCAATATGAGCTTATATGAGTATGTTATTTTAGCTAATTTTTTCGATAAGATTTTAACATTTGTGGAGAAACCGAAATATGCAATGGACGACATCGTTGGACTCCTCACAACCTTAAAAATCCATAGGGCCTAAAATGATTGTAATTTGAGGTCTCTAGTTGATTTTTTTTACCTACGATGTAAGACGTTTAAGATTTAGTTATTTTTTATAACATGTTAATACCTCTAGAGAAATCGAAAAACATAATAGATAATATATTTAAACTCTTTGCAATATCATAAATCCATAAGAACTGAGATGAATGCAATCGGAGCTCTCTAAGTCTATCAGTGAATTTCGACCAAAACCTATTGAAGGACTTAGGGAGCATCAATTGCACTCATTTTAGTTCATATGGATTTATGAGATTGTAAGGAGTTCAAATATGGTATCTATTATTTATTTTGGCTTCTTCAAAAAAGTAAAAATATAATAAGGAAGAATCAATAAAAATCGATGGGCTTGATATGCATTGGGCCTGAAATATTTTCATATCAGACCCAACATGAGTTTTTGCTGATTCTTCCTTAGTCGTGCCATTGATGGACCTAAAGAGCTCCGATTATACCCATTTTAGTGCTCGTAGATTTTTAAGATTGTAAGGAGTTCAAATATAGTATCCATTATTTATTTCGGCTTCTCCGAATGTATTAAAATGTAATAAGGAAGAATCAATAAAAATTAACAAAAAACCCACATTAAGTTTGATATGGAAACATATCAGGCCTAATGTGAGCCTGATATGATTTAATATCTGGCCTAACGTAAACCTGATATGGAATCATATGTAATTCCATATCAGACTCAACGTGAATTTTTGCCGATTCTTCCTTAGTCTCACCATTGATAGACCTAGAAACTCCGATTGCATCCATTTCAGTTCCTATAGATTTCTAGATTGTAAGGAGTTCAAATATGATATCCATTGTTTATTTCGACTTCTCCGAAGATGTTAAAATGTAATAAAGAAGAATTAACAAAAATTGGCAAAAATCCACATTGGGCCTGATATAGAAACATATCAAGCCCATGTTGTACCTGATATGATTTCATATCAGGCTCAACATGGGTTTTTGCCGATTCTTCCTTAGTCGCGTCATTAATGGACCTAGAAAACTCCGACTGAATCAATTTCAGTTCTGGTCTGAGATTGCAAAAAGTTTAAATATGATATCCATTATTTATTCAACTTCTTCAGATATATTAAAATGTTATAAAAATCAACTAAATCTTAAATGTCATACGTCATGGGTTAAAAACATCAACTAAAAACCTTAAATTACAATTATTTCATTTCTTATGAATTTTTAGGTTGTAAGGAGTCCGACGGTACCGTCTATTGTATATTTTGGCTTCTCCGTGGATGTAAAATTTTATCGAAAAATCAACTAAAGTAATTCATTCATATCAAATATACGTTAGGTCTCATATGATTTTATATCAGGTCCAACGTCAGTCTAATATTTTCTTATCATATGAGATTGATATGGAATTATATTAGGTCTAACGTGGGTCTAATTTTTTTTCCATAAATTCTGTGTTATGTATGTATGTAGCCAAAAGAGAGAGGAAGGAGAGAAGGAAAGAAAAAAAAATTATATTTATAGGAGAGAGAATGAAAAAGAAAAAAATAAAAAAAATAAAATTATTAAATTAAATGTATTCTTTAATAAATATTACAGTATAAACTGATCAGTACAAACTTTGTTAAATTAACATTTTTTTTCCGGACTTTACCTCATGCTCTGCTTTCTGATCTGATCCGATCATTCATGAATGATGACAAGCAGCCTCTGCTCTGTCCTGAGTTGCACTTGCATGGTTCAGAGTTCAGAGCCCTTAAAAGCCTGGCAGTTTGGTTGTCTTCACTCACCACTGCGCCTTCTCTCGCTCTCTCTCTCTCTCTCTCTCTCTCCAAATGCATGCGTGCATGCATGTCCTTAAACTGCTCTGTACGGCTTCCATAAAAAAATATTCATCCGCAAATTAAAATAATTTAAAAAATACAAATGAATTTTGATCGACGATTCAACGTCGTAAATAATTTGAATCGCTCAAATATACTTTAATACTCTTTTTTTTTTAAATCAACATCATCCTATTTTAAAAGATAAAAAAGTAAGAAGAGAATGGTTATATTTTTGAAAAATCAACACCATCCTGATTATTTTAAAAAATCAGCACCCCAGATGTTTTGAAAAAAAAAAGAAAAAGGAAATTTGATCGGTTGTTGGTGGAGGATAAAATGGTTGTTGGTGGAGGATAAAATGAGAAACAAATATATTATTAATTATTAAAGAAATATAAAAATTAAATATATTTTTTAAAAATTTCATAATTTTAAATACGTTTTTTTTTTTTTGCTCATATGCCAAAATGATTAAGCATGTACTAAAGCTGAAGTACCACCTAAAATTGTCGGCTAATTGAATGGAATGGAATGGAATTAGTGTATGGGCGTTGATGGTCCCTCCGCGCTCAGTGCTTTTACAGTCGCCTGCTTGTCCCCCTTCTCTTCTTCAAATAATTTAATTTAACGTGGATCCAACTCCATCACATGTATCACTTGACATTACAAATTTAGCCCTCGGATTAGGATATAGCGGAAAAATGATTAGTTATCATTTTAGATATTTATAGTTTAATTCCTAACTAAATATATTTTGTAAGAATTTTTTTTCAAATGGGGTGCGAACTCTAGGATGCTCAACTTTTGAATCGCCATCACGAGCACTTCCCAATTTATCATGGTGGCCAATGAAAAATTTTTATAGGACCGAACAGTCGCTCGAAGTTCAATATTACCGAACGTCATTAATTATACAAATTTGTCCCTACTAACATAATCGAATTTATATTTAAATAGTAAATTATAATTTTTGAAAGAATAATTCCTGGGAAATAAAATCTTTCTCATGTAGGGAGTTCGTTCGATTAGGTCATCATGAATTATTTTCTTCATCACTATAAAACCAACTATGAAAAACATTTAGGGTGCGTTTAGTTGGGGTTATCCTTGATAACATTAGTTATTCATCCAAGATTATCAATAAAATCTTATTTGATTTAGATAATCAACGATTCCCAAGTAATGATCGATGCCCGACACGTCAGCAAAAGGGGCATGCAATCGGAATCGGAAAACCTTAGGAAATTAAATTTTTTCTTGATCCGGGGTTATGAAACTTATCTTTCCAAAATTATCTCTAATATTTACCTTAGCAAAATAGGCATATTCACGGGCGACCACCGGCAACGATGGCGGGCGACCACCACCGCGCGGCCCACGCCAGCGACCGACGACCGCGTCAGCGACCGATGACCGTGTCGGTGATCGGCGATCGGCGCCGGGGCCGACGACCGGCAACGACGGCCGCGACCGGAACGACAACCGACGACCATTATTCGCGGCCGATGACGGCAACGACGACCGACGATCACCGCCGGCGGCCGACCATTATTCGCGGCCGACAACTGGCAACGACAGCGGACGACCATCGCCGACGGTTGGCGATCGAGGGTATGAATATGTATATAATATCATCTTACTTTTTATTTTAAATTTATAAATATATAATATTATTATACTTAAATTTAACTAAAGGGTAATACGGTAAAATATTATATTATGTATTACCTCCAAACAAACAAGATTTTATTTGATTACCTAAATTGAACCAAACAACTTCAGGTTATCTTTCATTCCCCATTATCTTAGTTATGTTATTACTTAGTAATCACATAACTAAGGTTATATCTGATAACTTGAACCAAACGCACCTTATGGTGCATCTAGTTAGGGATTATATATGATAATCATGGATATCCATCCAAGATTATAAAAAAAAATTGTTTGATTTGGATAATCAGTGATTCCAAATAATTATCTATGTCCGACACGTCAGCAAAATGAGCATGTAACTAAGAATCAGAAAACTTTAGAAAAGTAAAGTTGCATTTAGTATGCTTGTTTTCCATTTTTCATTTTTCACAGAAAATGTGATTTTTCAGAAATTGTATTTGGTTTTCATTTTCCAGACTTATTTCCAGAAAAAGATATCGTTTTCCTGGAAAACTATAGAATGAAATAAAGTCATTTTCTAGAAAATGAGAAAATACAGGGGGCGTTTGGTTTGCATTTTCCAGTCTGTTTTCCATTTTCATCTTCTGTAGAAAATGCGGTTTTCTGGAAAACATATTTGGTTTGCATTTTCCAGCTTTGTTTTTCAGAAAAAAACATAGCGTTTTCTGGAAAACTGGAGAATGCAAAAAAAGTCATTTTCCAGAAAACTAGAAAATGCGGTTTTCTGGAAAATGAAAATGGAAAATGAAACAAACCAAACGCCCGATTTTCCAGAAAATGAAAATAGAAAACAGAACAAACCAAACGCTCCCTAAGGTTTTTCTTGATTCCGAGATTATGAAAATTTTCATTCCCAAATTATCCATTAATATTTACTCTTTAAGACAAAACTACCTTCAATAATTAATTATATTACAGCTCATTGTCGTACCCGACCGCGACTACCGACGACCGATGACCGACGATGATTGATGATCGACGATGACCGGCGGCCGACGACCGATGACCAACGAGTGACAAATGATCGACGACCAGCGAGCAACCGACGACTGGCCGGCGATCGACAACCTGTGACCGGCCGCAGGCCGGTGACGATACCGGTGATTGGCGGCCGACAACGACCAGCGGCCTACGGCGACCGGCGGTCGGCGGCCAACGACGACTGATGACCGGTAACGATATAATTTTTTAAAAATTAAAATAAATATAATCGTAGATGGTCGATCCGACAACCAATATAATTTTTAAACTTAAATCAAGGGTGTAAATAAGTATAAAATATTTTTTTATTATTAATTTTGACAAACATACAATATTATAATGCTTATATTAAACTAAAGAATAATACGGTAAAATATTATACTAGATTGTTTATTATTACCTCCAAACAAACAAGATTTTATTTGATCATATAAATTGAACCAAACAATATTAAATTATATTTCATTCCCCATAACCTTGGTTATGTGATTACCTAATAATCACATAACTAAGGTTATACATGATAACTTTAACCAACCACACCCTAATAGGTTGCATTTGGTTGAGGGTTATCCATAACCTTGTTATCCATCCATGATTATCAATGAAAATCTTGTTTGGTTTAGATAATCGATTATTCCCGAGTAATGATTCATACCCAACACGTTAGCAAAAGGGGCTTGCAACACGAAATTGGAAAACTAAGATTTTTCTTGATTCAGGGGTTAAGAAACTTTTTTTTTCCAAATCATCCTCAATATTTACTCTTTAATATAAAAAATACTCCTAATAATTAACTACATTACAACTCTTTGACCACTCACAAAGCGCGACAATCGATGGCGGTCGGTGGCCAGCAACCGGCAGCGGCGACGGCCGACGATTGGCGATCAACGGTGGTGGTCGGGTCGCCGCTCGTCGTCAACGAATAATTTTATTTTTTTAATTAAAATTTTAATAAATTAAATAAATTATAATTGAGATAAACTAAATAAATTTAATTTAAAAATTAAAATAAATATAATCGTAGATCATCGATCCGACAACTGATATAATTTTTTAAACTTAAATCAAGATTGTGAATAAGTATAAAATATTATTTTACATTTTAATTTTTAATTTAAATAAGCATACATTATCATAATGCTAATTTTAATTAAAGGATAATATAGTAAAATATTATATTAGATTATACACTATTATCTTAAATAAATAAGATTTTATTTGATTATTTAAATTGAATCAAACAACGTTAGGTTATATTTTATCCCCATAACCTTAATTATGTCATTACCTAATAATCATATAACTAAAATCTCATATATAATAACTTGAATAAAACACACCCTTAGGATAAACAAATCACCTGTTTTGTCACATAATGTTACAAATAACTGCTTATTTATTTTCGATAAATTAAGTAAATAAACTTAAATATATCATTAAAAATAATGAATTATATTTTATGAATAATATTGACAAATTAAATTTATGAATAATATTTAATAGATAATTGAATAAACTTTCAAAATAAATCAATATGCTTATTATTAATGGGTGACTCATATCTGAGTGAATGTCAATATGAGAGACATCATGGAAGAAAAATATACTAAATTTTTTTCTAACAAAATTCTATTTCGATTTTTCATAACAAAATTTTATTATGGTTTTTCATAACTAAATTCTGTTATGATTTTACAGGGTCTCGGATTTAGGCTACGTTTGGTAAAGTGTAATCAGTTTTATAATGTAATCAGGATTACATTACAAGATTGATTACTTTATTTGATACAATTTTAAAACTGTAATGTGATATAATCTACATTACAAAAGTATTAAAAGTGTTGTAATCTGGATTACAAGGCCAACAACATATAATCTGGATTATATTACAGGCTCAATTACATTACAAATTGGATTACATTTTACCTCTAACCAAATGCAACCTAGATTCTATTTATAGGGAGAATAATATAGATTCTCTTGTGTAGAGAGAATTTTAATAAAGCTTCGGTCATTTTGTAGAGTAGACACATCGCCGAACCATGGTAACTCTTCTCCTCCCTCTTCTTCTTCTTCTTTTTCCTTGTGTTTGCTCTCTCTTATGCATCTTTGTCTTATTGCTTTGCATGATCTTTTCTCTCTTCCTCTTCTTCTGTGTTAGAGATTGAGAGGTATTGTCCCCCCACCTCACCCCGCGCGTTTTGCACAATAATTTTATTGTAATCAGAGTGAGATTTGATGGATCTCTTTAATATGTTAGGGATGTCTTCGATGAAGTTAGATATGACGAAGTTTAGCGAAACTGAAAACTTCGGATTATGGCAGAGAATGATCAAGGACTTGTTGGTACAATAAGGCATCATGAAGGTGCTAGGAGAAAGGAAATCGGAAGCATGAAGAGATCAAATTGGGAAGAATTTAGGCGAAGGCAATGGCAATAATCAAACTTTGTCTTACAGATGATGTGATATACCATGTCATAGATAAGGAGTCACCGGTGATAGTTTGCTAAAAGCTGAAAAGTTGTTATATGTCAAAGTCATTGACAGATAATTTGTATCTTAAGTAGAAATTATTTGGGCTAAAGATGACAGGGGAAACCAATCCGAGTCAGCACATCAACGTATTCAACCAAATTGTGAGCGATGATGTAAAGATCGAGGACGGTGACAAGACATTGATGTTGCTAAAATTTCTACATTCATCTCCTACATATGAGAATTTGGTTACTACTCTGGCATGGGGAAAGGAAACTCTCAAATTAGATGAGGTCACAGGTGCTTTGTTGGGCTTTTATTAAAGGAAGAAAGAAAGTGACAAAGCTTTTCAAAAATGACTTGTGGTGAATAGTGATCAAGAGCATGGTAGAAATAAAACTCAGTATAGATTGAGCAATAACAACAAAGCTCATTCTAAGTCAAGAAAGAAGAATATGATCACGTGCTACAAGTGTTAAGGCAAAGGTTATATAAAGAGAGATTGTCTAGAGATAAAGAAATATATTGCAGAGAACAAAGATAGTAAAGCAAAATCTATAAACATAATTAAAGAATATTCAAAGAGAGGTGATATAAATATACTATTAGTTATGGCTAGTTTGGACAGTCGATAGCTGCATGGATCTTAGACTCTGCATATTCATATCACATGACTCCAAACAAGAAGTGGTTTACACCTATAGGGTAGCGAATTCTGATTTAATGTTAATGGGAAGTAATATGTCTTACAGAGTCATCGACATAGGGAACATCAGAATTAATATGTTTGATAGTATGATTAGAACTTTATGTAATGTTAAACACATACTAAATCTAAGGAAAAATTTGATCTCACTAGGCATACTAGATGGTATTGGTTGCAATTACAAATCAGTGAACAGGGTGATAAAGGTCAGCAAGGGAGCTCTGGCGTTAATGAAATGACAAAAAGTAGTAGGGAATATCTACAAGTTGATAGGAACTATAGTTATATATGGAGTCGCCTCGGTGGAGTCTAAATCAGACAATACTATCTTGTATATCTCATTAGGGTATATGAGCGAGCGTACGATGTTGAAATTTCACAAGAGAAATTTGTTGAAGGACATCAAGACGTGCAAGCTTGAATTCTACAAATTCTGTGTTCTTGAGAATCAGAGCAAAGTGTAATTCAAGACAATAAGATTGAGGGGATTTTAAACTATATACATACAGATCTTTGGGGGCCAATCAGTGTAGCATCACATGGGGGGCACTTGTATTTTACGAAAGGTATGAGTATACTTCATGTATCATAAGTCAGAAACTTTTGCAAAGTTTAAATTATGAAAAATTGAAGTAGAAAATCAAACTAGAGGACTTGATATCTTATGCACTCATCATCAATAGTGGTGACCCTATATTTTTTCAGGAGGGCGGTATACAACTCTGAGAAAGACAAGTGGATAAGTGCTACGACAGAGAAGATGGAGTCATTGTATGAGAACTAAACATGAGATTTAGTGGAGTTTCTTGAGGGAAAATGAACTATAAAGTGCAAGTGGATTGTTGCAAAAAAGAAAAATGAGGTCGACAAATTGAAGAGCTAAGCCAAGAATTTGACATGATCAAGATTTGGGCGAGACCAAGAAGATTTTTAGGATGAAGATTCATAGTGATAGAACTATAAAGAGATTATGGTTGTCTCGATTTAGCTATATGGAGAAGGTGTTGGCAGGGCCGTCTCCAGGAAATTGGAGGCCCTAGGCTAATTTTTAAATAAAAATCTTATATAATTTTTTTAATTAAATATAAAATAACTGACAATTAAATGCACATGATTATCATGAATACTCAATATATTACGTAAATATAAAACTTTCAAAAATTAAATTAAGAATTCCTCCATTGTTATATCAATTTCAGTAACTCCTCCACATATATAAACTAAATCTAATCACAAAAATATAAAATGTTCATACTCTTCGTGCTTTTTGTTGCTCAAAATTGTCAACTAAATCATCGTAATCAAGCTTAGCTACCATCTTTTTTTCAATAGACAATATGACCAAACCATTCAACCTATCTTGTGACATAGTTGATCGAAGATAATTCTTTATCAACTTCAACTTTGAGAAACTCCTTTCAGCAGAAGCTACCGTAACTGGTATGGTTAATAATATTCTATAAGCTATCCAAGCATTAGGAAACCCATGATGCAAATTTTTGACATACTCCAAGACTTCAAGTGGTTTGGTAATCCAATTCGACAATGCTTTTCTGAGTAATTGCAATTCAGAAAATAGTTCAAGCGCATTAATATCAGAATTATCCTCATGTTTCAAAAATTCTTCAAGAGATTAAGAGAGAAATAAGAGAGAAATAAAATTTTACAAAGGAATATATATTGCTTCGTTCATGCCATTAAAAATTAAAAAAAAAATTTAGCAGCCTTCGCCGACTTGGTTCGTTCATGCCCATAGCCATTAAAAATTATTCATTAAATATAATACTTAAAAAAAAAATTTTTGAGGCCCTAAAAGTGGGGGAGGCCCTAGGCAATTGCCTTGGTTGCCTCCCCCTAGGGCCGGCTTTGGGTGTTGGATAGGTTCGACATGAAGATTAATGCAAAGTCGGTGAGCACACCTGGCGCATCACTTCAAGTTATCCAGCACACAATGTTCAAAGTCGGATGAGATGATCTAAGAGATGTCAAAGGTTCCTTATGCTAGTACAGTTGGTTGTCTGATGTATGCTATGGTTTGCACGAGACCAGAATCGGTTCAAGCAGTTACTATGCAATTAATATGATGAGCAAGTTTCTCTCAAATCCTGATTGACTGCATTGGGATGCAGTGAAGTATATTTTCATATACTTGAGAAATATAACTGATTATAACATCATGTTCAGTAGACAACTGAAAAATCCTTTAGTTGTTGCGTATATAGATGCAGAGTATACAGGAGATTTAGATGATAGGAGATCTACACAGGATGCGTGTCTCTGTGGTGGAAGAACCTATCTGTTGGAAGTGTATGACACAATTTATTGATGCATTGTTTAGCTATATGGAGAAGGTGTTGGATAGGTTCGACATGAAGATTAATGCAAAGTCGGTGAGCACACCCTAGCGCATCACTTCAAGTTATCCAGCACACAATGTTCAAAGTCGGATGAGAAGATCTAAGAGATGTCAAAGGTTCCTTATGCTAGTACAGTTGGTTGTCTGATGTATGTCATGGTTTGCACGAGACCAGAATCGGTTCAAGCAATTACTATGCAATTAGTATGGTGAGCAAGTTTCTCTCAAATCTTGATTGACTGCATTGGGATGCAGTGAAGTATATTTTCATATACTTGAGAAATATAACTGATTATAACATCATGTTCAGTAGACAACTAAAAAATCCTTTAGTTGTTGCGTACGTAGATGCAGACTATGCAGGAGATTTAGATGAAAAGAGGTCTACACAGGATGCGTGTCTCTGTGGTGCAAGAACCTATCTGTTGGAAGTATATGACACAATTTATTGTTGCATTGTTTATTATGGAGTCAGAGTACATGGCAGCAGCTAAAACAGTGAAAGAAGCTTTATGGCTTACAAGGTTGGTCAGAGAACTGGACGTTCAACAAGGTAGAGTCGAGTTATTATGTGATAGTCAAAGTGCTATCTATTTGATGAAGAATCAAGTATATTATACGAGAACCAAGCATATTGATGTGAGGTTTCATGAGATCAGACATCTGATTGCTTCTAGAGAAATTCACACTAGAGACAATGCTGCAAACATATTGACGAAGTTTGTCACCGCATACATTGCTTGAATTGGATTAATGTCTCTAGATGTTAGAGAAACGAAGCCTAAACCCAGAGTTCCAGATGAAGTTTTGATTAGATCCTTGTATTCTTAGAAGGGCTGAACATTCGCCAAGATGGAGATTATTGACGAGTGACTCACTTCTGAGTGAAGGTCAATACGAGGGACGTCATAGGAGAAAAATATGTTAAGGTTTTTTCATAACAAAATTTTGTTATGATTTTTCATAATATATTCTGTTACAGTTTTTCATAACCGAATTCTGTTATTGTTTTATCGGATATGGGATTTAGGTACTATTTATATGGATCATTATAAAACTATTGTAGGATAAAGAGAATAATATCGATTATATTATATAGAGAGAATTCTAATAAATGTTCGGTTATTTTGTGGAGAAAGCACGCTGTCAAATCACGATAATTCTTTTTCTTCCTCTTCTTCCCCTCTCCCATTTTGCGCAACACTTATAATATCAAATTCAAAGATGGATCTTAATCAGGATGGTCTTGAGCTTTAGTCCAGCCCTACTTAAGTTGTTCGATTGTTTTTATATTTCTTTAATAGTACAATTAATCAAGGATAATCACCTATATAAATTTTTTTCATAGTCCACGAAAGTCCATCTTGTCACACTCAAAACCCCGGGATTATGGTGCAATGGAAGGACGCCAAGTTGTCACCCTAACACCCATAGTTCGATCCACAACTACGACACATTTTCAGAGATTTTTCTTCCAAATTGGGAGGGGGCACAACCATGGGATGTTGGGGTTCTGGGTCACCCACTTGCATGAGCACTTCCCGATCTACCCTAGCGGCCAATGAAAACTTCCACGAGATCGAGTCAATCGCTCCAGGTTCGATATTACTTGGTTCATCATTTTTTCACACTTAAAACCCAGTTCACCTCAAATTCCTAGATCCGTATTCAAATTCTCTTATCAACCAAGCAAGTTTGAAAATATATAAGTTTCAGACAATCAAACAAATTTCAATTAAGAATTCAATAACATCTAATCAAAGCAATTAACTCAAACTTGTACAAAAGAAATCAAGCTAAACTTAAACCACAATTTCAACCGCTTCTACATTTAATTAAGTTCAGTTTAATGTACTTATTAGTCAAATTTAAACAACACAAAGTTCGGCTCCATTTGGCTCTTTTTATAGTCTGACTCATCGAATTCTTGAGACGAGACGATGAGTTTTTCTATCTTTTAGGTTGAGGCATTCCTTGCATGATCCTTGGGCTTCCCAGCTCATCCAATTCTTGTGCCAGATTATCCATCATTATCTAAAGATGTTGATTAAAATTGTTAAATCGTTAATAAAAAAAACTTATCAAATAGAAAAAGAACGATGAAAGTAATTAAGTATTACCGACCTTAGCTCAGTTGGTAGAGTAGATAATTATAATTGTCATGGATCATCCTTATCTTTTTACTTTCTTTCCAAGATGGACAACTTAGAGACGACTAGGATGAGCGTTATCATATTTCTGACTCACATAATTAAGTGATCATTGAAGTGGCGTTTGGGATACGTAGTCACGCGTTAAGTGTAGTGTAGGATAGTTGTTTCCATCAATAAGCTTTCACATGGTTCATCATTTTGCTCTACCGGTCCACCGATGGAGTTAATTATCATTATTAACTCTTAATTAGTTAGTTAGCATGTGATTGTAATGTGTACTTGGGTGGAGAGTCCCATAATTAAATCCAATTAGACTAATTAATAAGGTCTCATGTGATTACTGTGGGTGCATTAATAGTCATTGTAAAGGATTAATTAAAGTTGTAAATAACTTTTTGAGGATGTGATAAACTTAATTCTTCTCCTTTATATATATTTTTTCCCATTTCCCTCTTCCATTTAGATGCCCCCTCCATAGCTATCTGACTATCTCACATCAATGTTGGCCTTGCCATATGGATCCATCACTATAATCAATAGCTTCGGAACATATCTGTGATAGGTAGGCCGATCGGTCGTTGGCATGAGCTAGGTGGTATAGGTGATCTAGGTCAAAAGATGAGGGCTAGGACGGCACACTCTTCATGGTTGTAGGCATTGATTGTGAGGCGGTCCTATCCGCGAGCCAAATTAAGGTCCTAAGCAAAGTAAGTTGTTCTCAAAGCACCACATGAAGGCATGACCTCCCGACTTAAGCTTGACTAATTCCATGAAAGGGGAACCTTTTCCTCCTATACTATAAGGGTGCGTTTGGTTCAGGGTGATCAGTGATAATCTTGGTTATCTGTCCAAGGTTATCGTTGATAGAGCATTATTCAGTATTACCGCCACATCAGTAGTGCAACCCGAATTGCGCACTTGAAAGGAACTTTTCTTTCCCAAATTATCCCTTAATATTTACATTTTAAGATAAAAATATCGTTGCCGACTCTCCGCCGACGGCGAATCGGGCGATCTACAAACCTTACTTTTTAATTTTTAGTATCATATATTATCGGGCACATTAGATTATATGATTATCAGATGGGTTATGCCAGGTAGGTCAAATCCTTGAACCAAACGTTCGATTCAATGGGTCGAGCCAAGTAGATATCATGGATGTGGATGTGGATTACAAAATCATATGATCTTTGGACGTCAACAACAATGCCAAAAAAGGCATTTAATGTGTGATAATCATTGATATTGGCTAAATGTTCTCAAATTTTCACTTGATCAAAAACTATTTCGTCAAAATTTATACTAAAGAAATTACCATTAATATTGCAAAGGGACTAAAGAAACTAGTGGGGGGCTAACTCTAGTCACATGACATTAATAATACTCACTCATCCGCACCGAGTGAACGATAAGTGAATAGGGCAAGGAGCTCATTTGAAAGTTTGTAGAGACAAGGTCTAATTTTTCTTAACCGTATCGATATAATGGAACGGTGCAAGAAGTTAAGAAACTATATGCACAAGATAAGCTAAAAGATCATTGCCTTGGATCATATATATTATAACCACACAAATTAATCCACACATTTTTTTTCTTTCTTTTTGATAATTGGCAAGCTAATTAAAATCACGTACATATTTAAGTGCCTACAAACGTAGATATGTAAATTCAAACGAGCAATGAGTTTGTTTCGTGGTCCCAAAACTACACACACCACGCAATTCGACCTAATGCAATCGGGACCGAGTGTTCACTAAATGTCATGACCAACCCCACATGGGCACGGTCCACTGTTAGGGTTAAGTTTGGTCCCCTTTATAACTCGTTTTTCGAATTTTGAGATTAAATTTTTTGGTGATTCCAAAATCAAAAACATCTAGTTAAAGACTTTATAAATTCCTTCTTTTCTAGTTCACAAAGCATAATCAAAGCGGCGAGCCACATGAAGAACAAATTCCTTTGAGGTCTAGCACACAAAGATCTCAAATTATATATTTATAGATCTAAATTTTAATTAACTATTTTCCTTAGTAGAGTAGCACCAATGACTTTAAGCTCTAAGACCCGAACTTAAGTCCCCTCCCTAATAGGGAGATTTGAACAAAGACTCAACTAAACTTGGCAATGCCTACGAGACGTAGTTAAGTCCCGAGCCGAGCCACCTCTCCGTTCGCAATGAAACGGGCTGTAACAATTCGATTAGGGTGTCTTTATGCCTATAGCTTTAGAATAAAGAAGGGAGAGGGTTAGCTGTTCAACTCGAAAAGTTTAGGAAATTAATTAGACATAATATATATAATTAACTCGTAGTGTTTACTTTAGGGTTTGTGGGGATTTAATTGGAGCCGGCAGCACGTTCTAACCCCCCTTCCTTTGTGGGACCCTTTGCACAGCTGTGCCATTGTCTTCTGGTCCTCTTCCTCCATTTCTCTCCTTCCTTCCTACAATATTCATTTATTTCCTTAAATTAAAATTCAAAAACAATATTAATTTCCATGATGAATTTTCCATGCAATAAACAATTAGTTTTAAGGGGAAATCAATGGTTGTGGGTGTAAAAATAAATATTTGTTATTTATTGACATGTAGAAAAAAAATTAAATTAAATTTATTGTTCTAAAATTATAGCAGTCCATAATGAAAACTGTTAGCTGGAGCAATCAACAAGCTCAAATGAGGTGTTCATGTCCTATAAGAAAGCTCAGTGCCACTTTACCTGTTTTTTTTTTCATTTCTTTTCTTTATTACTATTTTTTTTACCCCCTCTATGTTATGTTGTTTATCATTATCTCCAATAATTTTCATCAAATTAGAATAATTTTAATTAAAGCGAAGTAATTTTTGTCATCTTTTATTTTTTTTATTTTTAATTAACATTAGATATTTAATTTATATCGATTAATTTTAAAGATGATCTATTTATAAAAGTTTTCTATCCGTTATTAAGATAAATTAGAAATCTCAATGGGCTGCCTATTCTTAAGTCAACCTTTTATTAAGAAAAATTTATTTGTTAAATGGTCAAAATTAAGACTTGAATATTTGAGAAATTGAAAAGAGGCCCCAAGATAATTTTTGCCACCTTTAATATAAGGCCATCACAGTCTTGAAATCATCAAGGCGCCCTTAGAGCTTTTGAACTCTTTACCGTTTTATTTTTACTATTTACCCCACAAGATTAAATTTCACAGGTGTTTTTTTTTTAACTTGTGTCTCTATCTCTATATCTTTAAAAATGAAAAACATAAAATAAAATGAAAATAATATATTTATTTATTCCCTCTATATTATGTTATTTATCTGTTCTTGGGATTTAACTATTCTTGGGCAGCAAATTGAAGTCCTGTGACAGCGCAGCATCTCCCTTTGTTTTTATCACTTGCGATCTTATCATAATTTTTTTATCCTTCAATCATTTCCCCTTCCTTCTTCCTTCTTCATCTTCTTCCTCCTCCTCCTCCTCCATCAGCCTAATCTCTTCCTATTTATTATTATAATTCTTTCTCATTTATTCTGCATCTTCTTCAAGTTTTTCTGAATATTTTACACTTTTTTATCCTTTTCTTTCGGTGGCTTTCTATATGCCTCGCTCTCTCTCTCTTCTCTTCTTCTTCTTCTTCTTCTTCTTCTTCTCCTCGATTCTTCATCTTTGCTTGCTGTACTGATTTCAGAAGCTTTTACGTCGCTGGGCTCTCGAAATTAGCGAAATTGTAGTTCAGTGAGCGCGGGGAAGTCCATGCAGCAGCAGGCACTGCCGGGGCCGCCGCAGGCAGCAGCGGCGGCCGTAGCACCGCAATTCCCGACCTTGGCGCCATTCCCGAGCTGCCTGCCGCCGCCGGCGGAGGCGGTCTCTCCGATCAGCAGTCGCGCACCGGACTCGGGCATGGCGAACTTCGACGCGGCCGGGTTCGCCGTCGACGAGGAGGCGCTCGCCGGCGGCGTGCCCGGCAACCGCTGGCCGCGGCAGGAGACGCTGGCGCTGCTCAAGATCCGCTCCGAGATGGACGCCGCCTTCCGGGAAGCCACATTCAAGGGCCCCCTCTGGGAGGAGGTCTCCAGGTACGATTTCCGGCGCTAGGCCGCTCGCTCCGAATCTTGTCGACGGTTTCGTCGGGATTTTCAATCGCGAAAAGAAAACCGACGAAGGTCGGAATTTATCCAGCCGCACTGTGCGCGCACCGCGAGGTGCCGTACTGCTCGCGCTCGCAGTCACTCTCGTAGTCCCATAAAAAGAGGAGCGGCTTCCTTCTCTGCGTCGATCTCGAGATCTGTTTTACAGAGACCGAGGTTTCGTATTAAAAAACAAAACAAAAAAAAAAAAAAAAGTAGGATCGCATTAATTCCTCGATTTTCAATTTTTCTCCTGTTGAATTCGAGAGTTGATTTTGGTTGAGGTTTTTAATGGTGAACAGGAAGCTGACGGAGTTGGGGTACAAGAGGAGCGCGAAGAAGTGCAAGGAGAAGTTCGAGAACGTGCACAAGTACTACAAGCGCACCAAGGAAGGCCGCGCCGGCCGCCAGGACGGCAAGGCCTACCGCTTCTTTACCCAGCTGGAGGCCTTGCATAACAACGCCGCGGCGGCGGCAACGGCCGCCGCCGCGCCGCCAGGGCAGGTTTCGTTTAGGATGCAGCCGCTGCCGGTCTCCCCCGTGGCCGTCCAGCAGACGACAGTGTTAGACTCTGCTCCTGCGGGCCCCGCGGGGATTGGCGGCTTTGGTTGGAATAATTCTTCTTCGTCGTCGTCGTCGGGGCCGGAGTCGGACGACGAGGGCACGGAGGATGACGGCGTGGAAGGGGAAGGAAGCAGGAAGCGGAAGCGTCAGGGCGGGTCGAAGAAGATGATGGCCTTCTTCGAGGGGCTGATGAAGCGGGTGACGGTGCGGCAGGATGAGATGCAGCGGCGGTTCCTGGAGGCGATAGAGAAACGGGAGCAGGAGAGGATGATCCGCGAGGAAGCGTGGCGGCGGCAGGAGATGGCGAGGTTTGGCCGCGAGCAGGAGCTGCTAGCCCAGGAGCGCGCCTTGGCCGCCTCACGGGACGCCGCCGTCATCTCCTACCTCCAAAAAATCACCGGCGCCGCCCAAACCACATCTCCTCCCCCGCCGCCGGCCACCGCCGTCGCCGGCCTCGCGACGATTCCGATTTCCGTCACGGAGACTCTGCCGCCTACGCCGCAGCCGATACCTCAGTTGCAACCCGCGCCTTCAAAAAAGAAGCTGGTGCCGCCTTCGGCGCCGGCTGAGGAGGGCGGCGTTGGGAGCTTGGAGCCGCCGTTGTCGTCTTCGAGGTGGCCGAAGGCGGAGGTGCACGCGCTGATCGACCTGCGGAGCAGGCTGGAGGTGCGGTACCAGGAGGCAGGCCCGAAGGGGCTGCTGTGGGAGGAGATCTCCGCCGGAATGCGGAGGCTGGGCTACGACCGGAGCTCCAAGCGGTGCAAGGAGAAGTGGGAGAACATCAACAAGTACTTCAAGAAGGTTAAGGACGGCAACAAACGGCGGCCGGAGGACGCCAAGACCTGCCCTTACTTCCACCAACTGGAAGCCCTCTACCGAAGGAAGCATCACGGCGACGCCGGAGTCATGGCATTTCCTCCCCCTGCGCCACCGCCTCCGCCGGCGCCCGAGACTACTGCCGGAGGAAATTCCCAGCCACTACCAACTAACAATAACGAAGAAACATTGAG
Organism: Boesenbergia rotunda; assembly: GCA_024364735.1. Classification (NCBI taxonomy): domain Eukaryota; kingdom Viridiplantae; phylum Streptophyta; class Magnoliopsida; order Zingiberales; family Zingiberaceae; genus Boesenbergia; species Boesenbergia rotunda. Next base: position 234,145 of record JAGFNQ010000370.1, on the reverse strand, counting down.
AAAGGTACGTCGTCAAGTAAATATTTTTCGTTTCCGATCCACATCCTCATTTGAGATCGATCAATAACTATTTCGACCAATCGAAGGCGGAGGAGGTGGCCGTGAAAGATCTGATGGAGCAAACCCAACGGCAAAGCCTGGACCTGGACGAGTACGACAGCGAGAACATGGAGCAAGACGACGAAGAAGATGTCGACGACGAGGATGACGACGAGGACAGCAAGATGCAGTACAAGATACAGTTTCAGCAGCACAACGTCGGCGGCCCCGGCGGGAGCACTTCGACGGCGGCTCCGCCGCCGTCGGCGCCAGGCTCTTTCTTGGCGATGGTTCAGTAGCACCCCGCCGTTAATTAATTCATCAATATCTATCATCTTCTAGGTACAATTGATTGGACCTACTGAATCAATTTGTTCAATATGTATATCCAAATTGGTTGCGGAATAAAAGTGTCGGGATGGATCTCCGGCGAACCTCCGGCGGCGGCGATGGCCGCATTAATGGAGTAATAATTGATTGGGCTTTCATCGGAAAGAAAGAGAGAGAGAGATCATTCGGCATCAATTAAGTGTGTACATTTATTGAAACTGAGAATTAGTTGATGATTAAGAGGAATTTTAGACCAAATGTTTGATCCATTTTGCTCTGCAGTTATATATTTAAATTATTTCTCTATTTAATTGTTTATTATTTTTTGTTGGAATTAATTAGAAGTTGATTGGATGAGCTGAACATTTACAATTTATTTGTGCATTTATGTTCATTGTCTTTAATTTAATTTATTTATTTTTTGAATACTACTAAAATTATATTCTTATTTATGTAACTTAGATTTTCTAAACAAATTTTTTCCATTATAAATCTAACACAACAATTAACTTGAATTAGTTGAGTTTGAGTGAAGCCTTTTGTGTTTGTTCAACTCGATTTCTTATAATTTTGTTAGAATTTTAATTTAATAAATAATTTTAGATTATTTTTTTTTACACTTAATTGTTTTTTTAAAAGAAAAATAGTGAAATTATTATCACACATCATCAACCTATTGAATTACAATGAAAACACTAAAGCTGCGTTTGGTAGGAGATAATCCATCCTGTAATGTAATCAAGATTACATTATAAGTTGGATTCCTTTGTTTCGAATAATTTTAAAATTATAATGTAATAGAATTTCGATTACAAAAGTAGGTTCAAGATTTGTAATCTCAATTACAAAACTAAAACGATGTAATCCGATTACATTCCCTACCCTTTATTCCCAAAACCTATCGGCAGAACCCTCCGCGACCATGGCCGGCCGGCGGCGGTCGTCGGCCGGTCGCTGGTCGCCGGCCAGCCGACGGCGGCCGCCAATCGCCGGTTGCCGGTCAGCCGGCGACGATCGTCGGTTGCCGGTCATCGGCGGTCGTCGGTCGCCGACCGGCGGCGTCGTCGGTCGCCGACCGGCGGCGGTCGTCGGTCGCCGACCGACTGCGACGGTCGTTGGTCGCCGACCGACCTGCGACGGTCGATCGGTCGCCGACCGACTTGCGACGGTCATCGGTCGCCAACTGTGGTCGTCGGTCATTCGGTTGTCGGTCGTCAACCGCTAATCTTTGATTACATTACAGGATGGATTATCCCTCACCAAACGCAGCCTATGTTTATCAAAGATTACATACAAACTCATAACCAAACATAGTAATGTAATCTTAATTACAGCCGCCGGCCCGCCGACCGCCGGCGGCCGCCGACCGCCGACCGCCGACCGCGGCCGGCCGCCAACCGCCGGCCGGCCGCCGACCGCCGGCCGCCACCGCCTGCAACCACCGCCGCCTGGCCGCCGGCCTCCGGCGACAGTTGCCGGCGACCGCCGCCGCCGGCCGGCGACCGCCGCGTTCGCCAGCCGGTCAATGGTCACCGGCCGCCCGGCGACCGCCGCCGCCGCCGGCCGGCGTCCGCCGCCGCTGCCGGCCGGCGTCCGCCGCCGCCGCCGGCCGGCGTCCGCCGCCGCCGCCAGCCGGTCAATGGTCACCGGCCGCTCGGCGACGGTCGTCGGTAGTCAATCTTGATACATTACAGGATGGATTGCCCCTCACCAAACAAAAGAATCCAACTTGTAATAGTTATCAAAGATTACATACAACTCATTACCAAGCATAACAATGTAATTAAGATTACATTACATTACATTACAAACTTGATTATATTACAAACCGGATTACATTACCCCCTACCAAACGTAGCCTATATTACATTACAAACTTGATTACATTACAGACTCGATTACATTATCCCTTACTAAACGCAACCTAAATTCCTAGTCATGATGCACCAACAAAACACCTATGCAATCTTTTAAACACCCACATTCTAAACTATGACACAATATATGAAATTTTCTTCCATTTTGATGACAAATTTAAAATGTTAAATTATTAGGTAGCTCATTGTGAACATTTCTAAATTTATTCTAATAATCGATAAAAATATGTGACCTGACAAATCATCCTAGGATTAGTTGACTTGAAAAATTGAATACTTAATACTAGCTAATAATAATAATAATAATAAATAAACTACAAAGTAAAAAAATAAAATAAAATACGATTAATAATTAGAGTTGAACTAATTTAGGTAGGGGAGATGCCAAGATGGAGGGAGCTTGAACCAACTTAGAAAATCAAGTTTAAAATAAAGTTGGTTGAGTCAAGTTGAGAATCTAAAAAATGATTAACAAAATTTTTCTAATCTCGAATGATCGATCCGATCTCATGATCCCACCGCCTGTCAGGATAAATCGGAAAGCGTTCGCGATGGACGATCTAAAAGACCAACGTCCCAGAGTTCGCGTCCCATTTAGTTGAAATTTTTTTACAAATACATCATAACTGATGATCGAATTGCAAATACCTAGGATAATAATTAATCGTCCTACCACTGCAACATAATCTCAAGAGCAAGTCAAGCTGGGAATCTAGAAGAAGCAAAAGCGAGAGAAGAGAAGAAAATTTGACAGAGGAAATTTGATATTCAATGAAAAGAAAAATAAAAGTAATATTAGAATATCCTTTAATATAATCGAGAAGATAATTATATGTGTGCTACTAATTCATAATGATCTCTTAAAGTATATCTGTTTTGAAGTTCCAATATTCTAGATAGTTATTATGAGTAGTGACATCTTAGGCCGAGCTTTACAGCGTGTTTAAAACTTAACATTGAAAGATGTTTAGTTTATCAATATATTTATTGTCAAGCAGTAGAGATTCATATTAGTACAATGGCACAAAAATAAGGGCATGCTTGATACATCATTATATTTTATATATTAAAGTTTCAAAGGTTACTACTTAATCAATGTTAATTTCACTTGCCACAATTTATTTTATTCAAGTTGTATGCGCTTAAAGCCATATTCAACTTCGATCTACTAAAAGCAACTCAACTTCACATGGTTTCGGAAGATGAGATAATAGAATACATTTGCAGCTTTATCATCACATTAGGTTCGCTTTAAAGCAATAATGAAGATGATTATATCAAATGTTCTCATACCTTTTAACATACAACACTCAAATATTTTGAGTTTGTGGGTTAAGTATAAGATCTGAGGAGGTTATTGAAATCTCACTTTACAACCCTGTGAGATTTCTCTGCCAACCATAAAGACCTAGTGGGGACAAACAAACTAGCTAGGAAAGTCTAAGGCCTCTCTCTAAAGGACGAGAAATAAGCCCGTATCCCTCTTAAGTGATCCCATGACCAACAAATAAAGCACCACCAAGGCACCGAATTCCCAACTACACCTCACCCAACCTCATTGAATTTCACAACTTAACTCAAAACCCCCAACCTCATTCTTTATTATCTTGTCTTAATGAAATAGTCCCAAGGGTAGGAGGGTAGGGTTAGTAATAAAGTGAATTGGTGCAAGAAAGAGGAATCCAGCTATGAGAGAGAGAGAGAGAGAGAGAGAGAGAGAGAGGAAAGAATATAAAAGGGCACAGCACGCACCATGTTGCTCCTCTCATCCCATGTGTTGTTCCCCACTAGGACATGCCTTACTTGACATCATAATATTCCGCTTCTTTAGCAGGTTTCTGTGTTCGGAGAAAGAATACTTGTACCTTTTTCTGCAATCAATATGTAAGATCTGGACTTGCTAGAAGACAGGGAATAAGGATCGATAAAAACTGAGGAATAACTTAGGAAAACACAGCTTTATGTGATGGCCGTCGTGTGTGTGAATCAAATGTTTCACAGATCAGAGTACATAGCCAGACAAGCCTCAGCTGTGCTGTACGCCACTTCTTGCAAGGCAGCCAAAAGCAATTTGGGCATGGAATCTGTTTTTTGGGAGTGGTTCTGCTTCCTTTCTGAACGCTGCTATTAAAATCAGGCTCCAGAATCGAAGTTTTCAGTCTCAGTGGTGAAGGCAGAAACTCACATTTGACTTGTGACTGTGCAGGACTGCAACTTTCCCCACTTCTCTTTTGGGATATTTCTTTCTGAGAAAGGAAAATGTATTACAATTGCTTACGCGGTGTCAGCGAGGGTCTGAGTGCCAATCATGTGGATGATTATTTGTCAGGAATATTTCTTTGATCATTGGAAGAGAGATGATAATGCTTTAGCTTCTCTCTCTCTCTATCTCTCTCTCTTTTTCTTTCTTTTAACTCTGATGATGGCACGGCTGCTGAACGCGAATGATCACATAATTCAGAAGGTTGAATGAGGCCATGTGGATCCAACTGGCTAGACAAGCCCTGCATATCATGTAACAACTCCTGTAAATCAAGTGAATAAAACGAATCAAACAAATTGACCAAAGTGAGTAGATTGAGCAAATAGGTCAAAAGAGCCAAACTATCATAAGATGAAAGATGTAACATACCACCAGAGGGAACAAAGTAAATGAGTCCAAATAGATCGATCATACCAAGTCAAGCCAACCTAAAAGATCGATGGAACCCAGCAAGCCAAATGCTGAGGTTTAGATTTTTCCACTGAAGTCGCACTCTACTGGCACCATATCTTCCACTAGTGACAACTTCGACAAGATTAGTTATTACTGATTCAGGAATGCTTATAAAACTAAAAGACATTTAGGACCAGCTATCACAACGAACACCCAATATTGTCACAGAACAAAGTGGCCTGGCTGTTAGAATAACTAAGCCAAGAAAGAAGGGGAAAAAAACCAATAGAACAGTTTAATACCAGCAAAAATAACAAAAGGCACAGTTCTCTGGTCAATGACAATAAGTTAAACAAACAAGTTATGTACGCTAAGGAGTTTAATTGGACTTTATTTTTCTATTTTGTTCCATAAGATTAGAAAATGGACCTTACGTTATACTGGAGTATCCATACCTAATATAATTACAAAAAGCCTTGTGAAGCATCTGCCTAAACACCTCCACGAACTTTGGAAGTTATCCTCTAATATGGCTATGAAAACACTCAAATTCATGCAGGATTTGGAGTTGCAGCAGTGAAGATTGATAGTTCAGATACAAAGGTGTGCTGCCAGATGCTTGCCCAGTAGATACGACTCACCTTTAACATCAAATATGGGTCCAAAGCATAACATCGCCGGTCTCATTTGTGGATGGTTATAGAAATTTGCAGCTCAACAAATTTTTATCATGACACAAAATCTACTTCGAGATACCAAGGCTCTTAACCAGAAATAACACTAACTAATGTTTTACTACATCAAGACAGGCTTTAATTTAGATCCCTATGCTCATAAGTTCTGAGAAATTTGATGTCTGCAGAAGTACCAGTTATGGGAATCCTATGAAGTGAATTATGGCAACATTCCTCAAACTTCAAAAGATATATTCTATAGGTTCCAAAACTAATGTCTCATCTCTCGTCAGCATAGTAGGATCCTGAATGGTTTTTGGATTTTTTTTCTTCAAATTTGTTATACTAAACTGAATCAAACCCTGCGCTTCAAATTTATAGCCGTGCAGAAATGAATAGTTGCATCAGCTATAGGTCGATAGTTCTGAAGAAAAGAGACGAAAAAAAATGAAGCCAACTAATTATTTTTTCAGGCAGGCATGATAAATCCACTACCGTTGAGTTGATGCAAAAGACCATCGTTTCGTGGCAGGCTCCAACCAAATGTGTTGGGCCAACCTAAAAGAACTCACGACATTGACAATCTAGAATGGATTCAATGAGACTAATAATTACCTCCAGCCTTGGGAGAGTATATGTTTTAGAAGAAGAGAAGAAGTTGAGAAGTAGAAGAAACCAGAAACCCTTCAACTAGTTAGCATCAGACCATCCAATTTCATGATCATTTTGATGAGTGAAATAGTTTATCCATTTATTGAAGTTCATTTGTCACAAACATTATAAAAATGGACAAAAAGAGTAACACAAGGCGAAAGAAATCATAGCCTTTGGTGTTCAGATTGTTGTAGCATCAGATGCTAAAAATTTTAGGTTGATTCACCAAACTACAATATAGAGGACAATTAACAAAGTAGTTACTGTGGAAGTCATAGAAAAATTCGTGGAGCCACCAGTTGTGAGGGAAATTTATTGATAAAAGGAACACGAGCAAACGAGTGCAAACTTAACGTGTATCAAAAACCCAGAACTAAAAGTAGGATACCTGCATCAGAGAAAAAAATTTCCAAGCACATCAGAGCCATGGAAATCAATTCGTTTCGTGCCCTCGCGTCCCACTCGCCTCCACCATCATTACAGCGCCCGCCTCCGTCTGAGGAAATCGTAGAGGAAACGGAAGAAATTTTCGAATAGACCTTCTAAAACAAGGAAACTCAAAATAAGCAACTTAAACGAGAGACAGATTCTCAATTGACAGCAATTGGAATTAGATCGGCACAAATAGCTCACCCGGTAACAGTCTGCTGCGCGAATGCGAGAAATGCAGCAACGCAAAGGCACATCAGCGTCGACCGCCTGGATCAAGGCAGCCAAGTCGGCGTGGCTAACGAAGGCGTCCACGGCCCGATCGACCTCGTCGCGAAACAGGGCGGTTCCGCGAAGCGACCCTTCTCGGTGCTATCGACGTGCGGGCGGAGGGAGCGAGGCTGTGGCGGAGAGGTCGACGGGGTCGGGGCAGGCGGAGCTCGACCCACTTGAGGAAGGAGGGGAGGCAGCGGCGGAGATATCCATGGCGGACGGAACGTTCTCGAAGGTTTCTTTGGGGAGGATTTTGAATCGAAATAAGGCAGAATAGCAGGATCTGGTCGGATCGTACCCAAGTATCCGTGCCTGCTGGACTTCGGCACGTGTCGGTGACTCAGACTGCCATGTCATAATTGAAATACTCACGTGAGCGGATCATCAGACGGGTCCTTATGTCCCAGATGACCTTTCTCCCGTCTATCCCACACTCATCGATGATAATCGACGAATCGTCCTGATCCTATCGACAAGCGAAGACAGGTTCTCAATCAGATGACTCGGTCTGACCAAGATGACCCGGTCTGCTAGAGCTCGGGAGGTCGGACTCGGGCTCAAATAAGGCTGAGGCTCAAGTCACTCGGCTCGGACCAAAATGGGGCTCACGAAGTAGTTGTGTGGTTACAAAATGACAGCGATCCCTTCTGGAGCCCAAAAGGGGGGTTTATATAGGGGGCAAGAAGGCTCTCAGCCCTGTCAGAGATGTCCTGTCTCATTAAGGATCAGTCATTTGTCAGACTGTATAACTGGCAGCTTTGGTGGCTTTGTGAGGCTGACATAGCCGCCTGACACCCTGTCGGGCCTGTCTTTTCTGATCCTCCTTAATGTTATGCGGCTCTGTCAGGCGGTTGTGTCAGGTGATGATTATGTCAACAGTCTGCTACCTTATTATTGCAGAGGGGGTCCTTTTATTACTTAGCCGGCTTGCCCTAAACCATAGTTCGGGTCATAGGTCTCTACGCGCGGGGCGAACTTGGGGCGTTCGGCTAGAGACGATCGAGCCGAGTGATCGACCTTGGGTGGCTGACCCCGAGTGGCCGACCTCGGGTGACTGACCCTGAGTGGCCGACCTCGGGTGACTGACCCCGAGTGGCCGACCTCGGGTGACTGACCCCGAGTGGCCGACCTCGGGTGACTGACCCCGAGTGGCCGACCTCGGGTGACTGACCCCGAGTGGCCGACCTCGGGTGACTGACCCCGAGTGGCCGACCTCGGGTGACTGACCCCGAGTGGCCTCACCCGATCCGGGTTATTCTCCATCGAACCCGACCGGGCCCCCGATCCCCCTCCAAAAAATCATCCGACCGGATCACAAGCCTCCCCTTCGAGTCTAGTCGAAGGAGGCTCATGGCCCGACTGACTAGACTCTCGGCCCGGTCGGCCGGGCTCCGTTTCGCATTCCCGAGCATCGCTTCACACTCCTAATCTTCTCTCTTAAATGCCGTATCTTCTGTCAAATCACACATTAATGCAAGGGCACGCGTCGCCTCCCGACTGGAATCCCCGACATCGAGGCATCATCGGCATGGCGCGAGTGTCGCCGGAGCAGAGTTTCGTGGCCTCGGGAAGGAGCAGGGGATGGACGACCCGGATTGGATCCCGCCTTTTACCCCTTCGATATCCGACGTCCCTTGTTGTTTCGGTCCCGGTATAAATAGTCCCACCTCTTCATTTTCATCCTCTCCGCCCTCGCCCCCTGTTCTTTTATTCCCTTCCTGTCTGACCTCCGCCGCCTAACATCCTCGATTTCCGGCGAACAGTGTTTCCGGTGAACCTCATCCCTAGGTACTCTTTCTCCGTCCCGAGTCTTTGCTTCATATTTCCTGACCTTGTCTCGATGGCCGAGTCATCCGCACCCCCTGAGCCGTGGTACATAACGACTCGCTCTTCACTGACCCTAGGCCAGTTGGAGACTTTACGCATAGACTATCGCATTCCCGAAGACCACCCCATGGCCCTCCCCGACCGTCGGGGTCGGCCGCATGGACCCCCCATGAATTACTTCACCGTCTTCTCCGACCAGTTGCTAGCCGGCCTACGTTTCCCACTTCATCCGTTTTTTCGGGAGGTCTGTCGGTATTTTCAGGTGTCCTTGTTCCAATTAGCCCCAAACTCAATCAGGATCCTATGTGGTACAGTAATCGTTTTTACCGCCCATGAAATTCCCCTCACACCCCGGGTATTTAATTACTTCTACTATCTCAAGAAGCAAGAGCCCGGGAATTTCTATTTCCAAGCCCGTATTAACTCAGCCTTTTTGGAAAAAGTTCCTTCCTCCAACAAGGGTTGGAAATCCCACTTTTTTTATATCCAGATGACCCCGCCCCCGACCTGGCCCACCGTGTGGGCAGAAGACCTTCCAAACCCGCCCCCATTGCCCAAAAACCTCCGCTCGGACCCGGGCTATCAACTGGCCTTCTCGCAGCTCGGTGGGACCCGATACCATGCAGGCAAGCTGCTGATTGACGGCATGTTGTATCTGTTCCAGCTGAGCCAGATCCCGGCAGAGCTGCCCGGCACCCTTGGTAAGTCTCTACTTGGTTAGTCGACTGGTTAATGCTAACTAAAATTCTCTCCTTATTGCAGCTGAGACAATGTATAGAGCTCGGGTCGGCGATGTAATGGCTCGGGAGGAAGCAGCCATGGAGGCTTTGGCTGCCCGGCTAGCGGCCGAGCGGGCCGTACCTCCAGTGAATGTTGCTCCCGCTCCTGAGCGACCGGCAGTCGGGGACGATGCTCAGTGGGAAAATCTCCCAGCTGGCGATTCAGACGAGACCCCCCAAGTCGTAGACGAGGGGTCCGTAGGGCCAACAGGAGAGGCTGAGGTAGAGCAGCCGGCCCCCGAGAGCTTAGTCAGGAAACGCCGCCGGCTGCTTATTTCCCCGGGCACGTCCCCCACCCCTACACCGATCGCTCAACCCGAACCAGCCGCGCCCGGCACTCGGGTACTAGCGGCTGCCCCGGCTCCACCCCCATCCGGTACTCGGGGGTCGACTCCGACTACCCCTCGCTCGGGAGCTATGGCTCCTCCTTCCACAGTACCTCCTTCTGGGGCCTCCACATCGGGCACCGCACCATCTCGACAGGTGCCTTCGACGGGTGCTGCAAGCGTCACTGCGGTGGAGGCTCTCTTGTCGATGCGTTCACCTCCCCGGGCGGCACTGGATATCGACGTCCCGTCAGCAACTGTACTGACTCGGATAGTTCAACCTCAACCCATTAACTTGCACGACCATCTGGCCTCCAGCTGGGATCAGGGTCAAGCTATAGCCTCCGTGACGAATCCCATGAGTCTAGCCGACAGCTTCTTCCTAGACTCGACTCAGGTATATCCTTCCTCTGCCTGGCCATTTATGTGAATACCTGCGATACTAATCTCATCTTGCAGCATTGGGCGGCGAGCCAAGCGGTCAGTCGGGCGTTAATCGTCAACATCAGGGAACGCCGAGCGGCTGAATGGAAAGTGAAAGAGTTAGAGGATAAGCTGGCCCAATGTGCTGTTCCTCCGGGTGATGAAGGTCGAGATCAATTACGATCGGAGATAACCGCCTTGAGGCTCCAGTTATCCGACTTGGAAGCTCGCTCAGAGGAAGAACAGCGGGCCATGGCTCAGGCCGCCATGGAAGGGGAACGCCTGTCCCATCGGGTGGGACACTTGGAAGGCGAGAAGAAAATCCTGGAGACTCGCAATGCTCGAACCCGCTCGGACTTGGACAAGAAAGTCACCGAGGCGACGGGTCTTCGGAGGCAGCTGAAGGAGTCGGCCGCAGCTCACCATCAGACCCAGTTGGCCTTGAAAAACAAGGAGGTCGAGCTGGCTGTCCTGCAAGAGACCTCTCATACCCTGGAGTCTCAACTAACTGATGCCAGGAAACAACTGGCGGTGCGGGACGCTGCCCTACAAGGCAAGGACTCGGAAAATGCCCGGCTAAAGAAGGAGCTCGAGGACTATCGGTCAGGCGAGTCGGCTCGAGTTGAAGCAGCCCGCCTGGCCTATATCCAATCAGATCCTTTCCTCGACCAAGTGGCAGAGCGCACAGGCGGTATGATCTTGTACGGCGTGCGGGGCGCCATTCAACAACTGACTGAGGCCGGCCACCTTCCTCCTGATCTCCCTCCCAATGCGGTGAAGCCGACACGGATCGAGGCGTCGATTCCTGAGGACGCCTTTCCCCCATTTACTTAGACTAACTCCTTTCCTTTACTTATTTTGTTCTGCTTGGGCTCTAAGGCCTTATAACTTTTGTGCGTGTCTTGCTTGGCCCCTGGGGCCCCATTTTTGCAATGTCTGATGGCCTCATTTCAATTATCTTGACTTTTCGCGTCCTCACCCTTCTTGCTCGTGTACCGTCTCTGTTAATATACGATGTATGAGATTTTCACTAAAACTCGTTCGTTCGGGCTCGATTCTTTTAGGTCGACCAGAAAATCTCGCTAAGTGTTGAGCGCTCGAGACAGTCGCGTTATCAGCCACTCGATCCAGTTGATGTCCCAACCCAACTATGTTGCTCGGAAGGATCGGCACCCTGACTCGGCAATTGGTGCTCGGTCGGGTCGGCACCCTGACTCGGCAATTGGTGCTCGGTCGGGTCGGCACCCTGACTCGGCAATTGGTGCTTGGTCGGGTCGGCGCCCTGACTCGGCAATTGATGCTCTGGGAATATATTGCTTTGTATTTGTTTCGAGCAAGAGCCTGGACACCGCTTGGCTTGCCCTGACCGAGCGCGGATCGCCGCGCCCGACCGGACCCGACCGAGCGTAGAACGCCACGCCCGATCGGCGCCGAGTCCGGTGGGTGCGTGGGAGCATGCCCACTTACAACTTGCTGAAACTGTTATCTCACAGGCTTCGTGTCCTTCTATCATATTTTTTGAGTGCAAGTACAAGGATTGGTTCACTCAACTCTCCTCACGGTACATTCTCAAGTGTACTGCACTCCAGGGCCTTCCCAGCTGCTTCCCTTGAGCATCTTGCAGGTAGTAAGCTCCCGATCCTAGTGCCTTGACCACCAGAAAAGGACCACTCCACTGAGGCTCCAGCTTGCCTACCTCTCCAACCGGCTTGACTCTTTTCCATACCTTGTCCCTACTTGAAAACTTCGGGGTATAACCTGCTGGTTGTACCGGTTCCGCATCCTTTGTTGGTAAGCAGTCATGCGGACCGCAGCCTTAGCTCGGACCTCCTCGATCAGATCTAGCTCTGCTCGTCTCTTCTCTGAATTGTCTTCTCCATATATATGTCTTCTGTCAGACTCATAGCCGACCTCCATGGGGACCACCGCTTCACTACCATAGACTAACTGGAAGGGAGTGCATCCTGACCCTTCCTTGGGGGTGGTTCGAAGGGCCCATCGAACACCCGACAGCTTGTCCACCCAGGATCCGCCGACCTGATCTAACTTGGCCCTGAGCCCTTTCAAAATCTCTCTGTTAGCTACCTCAGCCTGACCATTACTTTGAGGGTATGCCACTGAGGTGAAGGCCTGTTTGATCCCGAACTCCTTGCACCACTCCCTTATTATCCGACCCTGAAATTGCCGACCATTATCTGACACCAGCTTGTGCGGTATGCCATATCGGCATAAGATATTCTGCCACAGGAACTTCTTCACGGCTTGTTCAGTAATCCGGGCTAAGGCCTCTGCCTCAATCCACTTAGAGAAATAATCCACTGCCACCAACAAGAACTTCTTCTGACCGGCTGCCCTGGGGAACGGTCCTACTATGTCCATGCCCCACTGGTCGAAAGGACAGGACACAGTAGAAGCTCTCAGCATCTCGACAGGCCGGTGCGATAAATTCTGGTACTTCTGACAAGAAAGGCAAGAAAGGGCCAATCTTTCAGCGTCTTTCTGGAGGGTCGGCCAGAAGTAACCTGCTAGTAAAACCTTCCGAGCCATGGACCGACCTCCCGAGTGGTTTCCGCAGGACCCCAGATGCACTTCTCGCAGCACATAATCGACATCTTCTTCCCCCAGGCATCTGAGCAGTGGTCGGGAGAAGGCTCGCTTGTACAGCACGTCTCCTATCAGAGTAAACCTGGCAGCCCTTATCTTGAATACCCTGGCTTGCTCCGAGCTGACCGGAAGAGTCCCTTCCTTCAGATAGGTTATGAAAGGGGCTCGCCAGTCTCCTTGTATTTCCACTTCTGCTTCTCTTTCCACTTGAGCTACCATCATGACTTGAGGTGACGGTTCGCGGAAGACCCAGGGATGGACCGAACTGGCTAGCCTCGCCAGTTCGTCAGCCTTGGCATTATCCCCTCGAGGGATCTGTAAGATCTGGACCTCTTGAAACTCTGCTCGTAATTGCTTATAAGCCTCCACATAAGCTTGTAACTTTTCATCGTTGACCTCGAACTGCCCGGTCACCTGCCGAGTCACCAACTGGGAGTTGGAGTACAGGATGACCCGAGTAGCCCCCACGTGCTTGGCTGCTTGTAAACCCACCAGAAGAGCCTCATACTCTGCTTGGTTGTTGGTAGCCTGGTGTTCTAGGCGTACGACTAAGTGTAGCGAGTTTCCGTCTGGGGAGACCAATAAGACTCCCACGCCACTACCTGCCCGAGTGGCTGACCCATCCACATAGATCTTCCATATCCCTTCCTCTTCCTCTGCATGGAGTTCACTTAAGAAATCTGCCAAGGCCTGAGCTTTGATCGCAGTTCGGGGTTAGTACTAGATATCATATTCACTCAGCTCAGTCGTCCATTTGACCATCCGACCGGAGACCTCGGGGTTGATCAACACCTTCCCGAGCGTGCTATTGGTCAGTACTCGGATTGGATGAGCTAAGAAGTATGGTCGCAATCGCCTAGCCATCAACACAAGCACATAAGCTAACTTCTCGAGTGTAGTGTATCTTTAAGTAGATGCCCAAAGAAGTAGACCGGTTGTTGCTCGACCTCCTTCTGGGTTACAAGCACTGCACTCACCGCTCCTTCAGTAGCAGATAAGTAAACGTACAAGGGTTCTCCTTCGTCTGGTTTGGCTAGCACTGGCAGACTGACCAAGTAAGCCTTCAATTCTTCGAAAGCTTGGTCGCACTCGGCGTCCCACTGGAACTTGGAGGCCTTGCGCAGGATCTTGAAGAACGGTAGACTTCTGTCGGCCGACCGGGAGATGAATCGGGATAAGACCGTGATCCTCCCGGTCAGGCGCTGAACCTCCCTTAGGTTCCTGGGCGGTGGCATGTCCAGCAGAGCTTTCACCTTACCTGGATTGGCTTCTATTCCTCGTTCAGTCAAGATGTAGCCCAGGAATTTTCCGCTCTTAGCTCCGAACAAGCACTTGGCTGGGTTAAGCTTGAGGCCATACCTCCTGAGGGTGCAGCAGGTCTCTTGTACATCCGCTATCAGGTCGGCAACGCGGAGGGACTTGACGAGAGCTGCTCCTTGAAGACCTTGTTCATCAGCCTCTGATAGGTTGCCCCAGCATTTTTGAGTCCGAAGGGCATGACAGTATAACAATAGGTCCCCTCTGCTGTGACAAAACTGACCTTCTCTTGATCATCCCGGGCTAATGGCACTTGATGATATCCTTGGTAAGCATCCAGCATGCAGATGAGCTCGCTTCCTGCAGTGGAGTCTACCATCTGGTCTATTCGGGGAAGCGGGTAGCAGTCCTTGGGGCAAGCTTTATTAAGGTCTCTGAAGTCAATGCATACCCTCCACTTGTTTCCCGGCTTAGAGACCAGCACCACGTTGGCCAGCCAGGCAGGGAATTGTACTTCTTTGATATGTCCCGCTTCCAGCAACCTTTCTACCTCGGCCTGGATGATCTTGTTCTGCTCAAGACTGAAGTCTCTTTTTCTTTGCTTCACAGGCCGGGCGTCCGGGTAAACGTGCAGCTTGTGCTCCATGACCTCTGGCCTGACCCCTTTCAAGTCTTGCTGGGACCAGGCGAAGACATCCTGGTTCTGAGTTAGGCATTTTATCAGCTGTTGCCGGAGGTCGGGCGGTAGCCCAGGAGCTATTCTTACTTTGGTTTCTTCTCGGTTAGGCAAGAGTTGGACCTCTTCTTTTTCTTCTATCAGATCAGCCCAGGGGGAAGGCTGAGAGAACTGTACCATGTTGCAGTTGGCCGGCGGAGCTCGGAAGGTCTTCCTTACTTCCACTCGGACATCATCCACGTAACATCGGCGGGCAACCTTCTGATCTCCTTTAACTTCGCCGACTCGATCACCCACGGGGAACTTAACCTTTAAGTAGAAGGTGGACGTCACGGCTCGGAACTCATTTAGCGCCGGTCGCCCCAAATGGCGTTATAGGCCGAGGGGGCATCCACCACCAGGAAGGTTGACCACCGAGTCCTCCTCAAAGGTTCCTCACCGAGTGAGATGGCCAATTTGATTTGGCCCAGCGGCTGGACTTCATTTCCCGTGAACCCGAACAGAGGTGTGGTCACGGGCTAGAGCTCAGCAGTTTCAATCTGCAATTGTTCAAAAGCTTTCAAGTACAAGATGTTTACTGAACTTCCCGTGTCCACAATGGTTCTATGAATCTGGTAATTAGCTATGATTGCGGTGATGACCAGGGCGTCGTCATGAGGTACTTCTATTCCTTGTAAATCTGAAGGGCCGAAACTGATCTGCGGTCCCTGAGCTTGGGCAGAGCTGCAGCCCACTTGGTAGATATCGAGTCGCCTAACTTGCGACTTCCGAGCTCGGTTGGAATCTCTATAGGTGGGGCCACCGGAAATCACGTGAATGGCCCCGTGTACTGCATTCTGCTGGTTGGCCTGTTCCTCATTAGCATTGCCGCCCCCCCGGAGAGGTGGAGGTCGGGAACAGTTGTCTGGCTGTGGGGGTGGTCGATCGAGCATTGACCTCTGACTGGTTCCGCGCTGTTCTCCCTCGACCTCGGCTGCCTCCCTGTTGGGTTCCTCTCGGACTGCCCCGTCCGGCACGACCCCGACCTCTTCCGGCCTGCCAGCAGTCTTGCAGGTCATGGGTATGGCTGTTGTGAAAAGAACAGTAGGGTTGCCACCTGGAAGGGAGACAACCCTGAGCTACTTGCTGAACTATTCCCCTCTCGGTTCCTTGTCGGTGTCCCACAGCTCTGGGACTTCGGAGAGGTCCTCCAGGAGGCGCACTCCCTATGATGATGCTGAGTGACTTCAGGAGCCGGTTTGACCTCTGGTCGCCTGTGCCTCTTCCACGTCCACATATTTACTGGCTTTGCCAAGGAGGCTCTCAAAATCCTTCGGGGGTTTTCGGATCAAGGATCTGAAAAACTCGCCCTCCTGCAGGCCTTGTGCAAAGGCACTGACTAGCACCTCAGAAGTGGCAGTGGGTACGTCCAATGCAACTTGATTGAACCTTTTGATGTACGCCTTGAGGGGCTCTTTGGAGCCTTGCTTCAGGGTAAAAAGGTCGAGGCTGGTTTTGTGGTGTCTTTTGCTGCTCGCGAAATGCTGGAGGAACAATCTTTTGAAGTCAGCAAATTCTCTCACGGATCCCTCCGGCAGTCTGTCAAACCATCGCTGGGCCGCCCCGGCCAAAGTGGTCAGGAAGGCTCGGCATTTTACCCATCCGTATATTGATGTAGCATTGAAGCATTCTCAAACTTCATTAAATGCTCCTCGGGATCAGCAACTCCACCATACTCAGTGATGGACGGGGTTCGGAAATGCTTGGGCAGCGGCTCTTGCAAGATTTGGCTGGAGAAGGGGAACCCCGTGCGCTCCGTTGGGGTCAGCACAAGGGGGGCCTTCCCTTTGCTAACTCTGGTATGGCTGGATGTAGCCTCATGAGGGTCTGATTGTCCTGCTCCCTCAGTCGGGCCAAATAGCGCCCGATGGAAATGAGGGCTGTTCTCTTGGCGAACCCCCCCCCCCCTCAGTGCCCACACGAGCAGTGTGCTCGGCTGGGCCTGCCTGAGTGAGTCGGGCGGCTGCTTGTTGTGCTTCAGCCAATTTCTTCACCTTTGCTTCCACTAGCAGGTCGAGGTCTTCTTGTGAGAGAGTAACGGTCACCCGGTTGGATTCACTCATCTTCGGCTTTCGATCAGGTTGATTCCCACAGACGGCGCCAAATTTAATCCTGTCGACAAGCGAAGACCGGTTCTCAATTGGATGACTCGGTCTGACCAAGATGACCCGGTCTGCTAGAGCTCGGGAGGTCGGACTCGGGCTCAAATAAGGCTGAGGCTCAAGTCACTCGGCTCGGACCAAAATGGGGCTCACAAAGTAGTGGTGTGGTTGCAAAATGACAGCGATCCCCCTGGAGCCCAAAAAGGGGGGTTTATATAGGGGCAAGAAGGCCCTCAGCCCTGCCAGAGATGTCCTGTCTCATTAAGGATCAGTCATTTGTCAGACTGTATAACTGGCAGCTTTGGTGGCTTCGTGAGGCTGACACAGCCGCCTGACACCCTGTCGGGCCTGTCTTTTCTGATCCTCCTTAATGTTATGCGGCTCTGTCAGGCGGTTGTGTCAGGTGATGATTATGTCAACAGTCTGCTACCTTATTATTGCAGAGGGGATCCTTTTATTACTTAGCCGGCTTGCCCTAAACCATAGTTCGGGTCATAGGTCTCTATGCGCGGGGCGAACTTGGGGCGTTCGGCTAGAGACGATCGAGCCGAGTGATCGACCTTGGGTGACTGACCCCGAGTGGCCGACCTCGTGTGATTGACCCCGAGTGGCCGACCTCGTGTGACTGACCCCGAGTGGCCTCACCCGATCCGGGTTATTCTCCATCGAACCCGACCGGGCCCCCGATCCCCCTCCAAAAAATCATCCGACCGGATCAACCAGAAATAACAACAATTTAAAATAAATTATAGTAAATTATAAAAAAATAATTTAACATAGTTAAAAATATTAGTGCAATCGTCCTTAGATTGAGGTTGACCAAGTTAACTAAGCTCGGATTCGCTTGAGTTTGAGTTTTGATATTTGACAATATGTAAGAGAGAAGTTAAGTTAATACTTGATTTTGGAAAGTCCTAACTGAAGGTTAGGCAAGAGAAAGGCCAATAGGAAGTTGGCTAAAGAAAAAGTCCAAGTGGGGTTAAGGAGAGCCAAACACTTGGTGATTGAAAGTCCAACGAAAAGATTGACAAGTGAGAAGTCCAACAGGATGTTTGTAAGGGAAAAAGTCCAAGTGGGCCAAGGAGAACTAAATACTTGATGATTGAAAGTCTAATGGAAAGGTTGGCAAGTGAGAAGTCCAATGAGAAGTTGGTAAGAAAAAAAGTTTAAGTGGGTCAAAGTTAACAAGACACATGGTAAGAAAGTCTAAGTGAGTCAAAGGTTGACCAAACACTTGGTGTGAAAGTCCAAGTGGGTGATGTAGGTAAATTATATCTAATTTTATTCATTACTTGACACACATCTATTTGTATTTCATGAGCATGATCTACTTTATCGCATTTTATTTTTTTATAATTTTACTATGTCTACTATCTTTGTTTAGAGAATTGTTCTTTGTTGGTTTTCATTGATAGAATGGTTTTTGGAACAAATATGGAGCAATGGAGCAAATTTGAAGAGAATTCAGATTGATTGTGCCTCTCCCAGTGCTCAACTAAAAAATTGTCTCAACGATGTCGATGTGCTTGTGTTAAATCCGACACTTTTGACTAGGTCCAGGTGATTCCCGGAGGAGTACCAGATAGGTTCCGGGGCTTCCGAGTCCTTGGACACAAACTTAGGGACCAAAATATATTAGGACAAATGGTTACAAGGGGCTAATGAGTATATAACCTTAAACCCTAGGGGTGGACTTGCGATTTGTGTGTAAACTGCTGGACTAAACTACAAAAAGGCCACCTTAAGAGCCGATTAGGGCTCACTGCTTTGGCCGCATTCGTTTCCTCCATAGCCGCAGCCACGCGAGCCCCGACCTCTCTCTCCCGATTTCTTTCCCCTCTCTCGTCGCGTGCCCTAGTCGCAGCAACCACCGTCGCCAGCGACTACTCTTCATCGCCTCTCCTTCGATTGGGCTTCTACAGAGTGTCCACCGACGCCGAGGAGCCCTAGCTCGCAGCGGAAGTAACCGATTCTTTCTCCTCCTCTCCTCGCGTGTTCTAGCGGAGTCGAGCCCTGCGTTCAGGCTGGGATCCGAGGCTGGGCAGGCTAGGATCTTCCTCAGTGGCTGGAAATCCATTTCTCTGATTTGAATTCCACCGAGGCACCAAATTGAGGTAAGAAATGGGCTGATCGTGTAGCTCAGGGTCCTGCCTCTCTTTGATTGATAAATTGGTTTTGTTTGTTGGATTCGGAGTTTGAATTGGAGTTTGGGTTGGATTGTGTAGCAGATTTCGGCTGTTCTTCCCCTGCTTGGAGCTGTGGAGGTTGCCGGGGAAATAGGTAAGGGTTTTGGCTGAGGTGGGTTCTCTGATCAGTCCTGCCCTGATTCTCTTCTGGCATGTTGGTTTCAGGTCCACCGGAACTCACTGGGTGGAAGAACTCCAACTAAGTTGAGCTCTACCGTGCTTTGATTTAGGGATCAATTAGACAACAAGATCGAGGTAAAATGGCATGTTAATAAATGACTAATTATTGGATTTACTCCAGAATTTGGAATTGGGAGGGGTTAAGTTTAATTTAAAACTTAAACCTAACAACCTAAGCTTAAGGAACTTGAATTCGAGTTTACCTTTAAAGTAAATCTAATCTTAATTACCAAGGGTAATTACATGGAAAAGGACGGATTAGGTTAACCCTAAAACGGATTAGGGATTAATTAGCTAGTTGTTATTTTTGTAATAGCTAATTAAATCTATCCCTGATACAGGGACTTGATTTGCTTTACGGTTGCGGATTATATTGGACGGGTGGTTCTCCCCTTTTGATACGGACTTCTACTCTTGGAGGCGGGTACCTTTTGACTTATCTTTTCTGATATTGTCATGTTGTTATGCATAGACTGTTATAGATAGCAGTAAGATTATACGCTATCCTGGTTTATTATGCTCGTTCTGGATACTTGTTGTTTATCCCTGAGTTATTATGCGGTTAGTTCCATACAGTCTCAAGTATTGTCATATCTATATGTATGCTTAGATATCGGGATGTATCTCTTGCATTTGACATCGAGGGATCAGTAGTTTCCGGCTAGTATACCTTGTAGGTTACCTGTATTTCCTGTTATAGGATTCAGACTGAGACTTAGTATACTGAGGACTTGGTGAGGGAGGTATGTGTACCTAGCATACACCATCTTTGCATTGTTGCATGCCGGCGATCAGCGACTCCCTTGTGGTTAAGCCTATCATCTTCCGATACACGATATGCGCACATGGCCACTCATGGGTTAGTGGATACCGTAGGATGTGTGCATTTGCCCTGTATTGCTCCGTTCGGCCACTATTTGGAGGGTGGGTCCGGGTGTGGTAGCAGCCAGGGATCCCTTCTCGTACTGAGCCACGAGGAGATGAGAGCTAGCCTCCCCCATTGCTTGGGGTAGGAGCGGAGTCTCCACCAGCATCCTGTCCACCCGGTTACTCAGGAGCAGTGATAGCAGGGTGCGTACAGTTGTCATAGCTCTACCCTCTCAGACGTCACCTATGACAGGTGTACGATGATCTGACTGGTGTTAGGGGTGACACATGTCATTGCACCATGTGCATATTTTGCATCGTGCATTGTTTGCTGCACTTGATTTTCTGCACTTGTTTGACATGCATAAACTGGAGACTTGTTATCTGAGATTATATGCCTATTGGTGTTCCAATGGTATTTATTACCCTCTTTTCAGGTTAGATGGATTTTGGTATGTATCTACCTCAGTATTTTCAGTACTAGTCTTTCCCTATTGTTGATATGAGACTGTATTAGCGGAACTCTTATTGTTAGTATAACTTTCTATGCATATCTATTCTGGGTATCCGCAGAGTTCCTTTGGACTCACACCGTTGGTTATTTTCCTTAATTTCAGGTTGATGTCTGCCAGGATAGCCTTAGCCGCCAGTCCCCAGCTCGAGAGGAGCTCTGCTTCGTTTTATTTTAGGTTGATTTACGGTTATGGACCCTGTGTTATGTACTTTGCTTCCGTTGCCATGTTTTGGACATGTATTCATGTTTTATTCGATGGGATTGTACTTTTGAGTCCTATGTTGGACTTCGTGGGGTTTTGGCTTTGTTCCTGCCCCCTGGCAGCTCAGGTGAGTTCATACTTTGGTTTTACGATGGTTGTAGTCATATATCCGTTGTTTTTGCATGGATTTGAGGCCTGAGGCCATTTAACTGCGTGGTTGTGCTATTTGTATCTGTGTGTATGTGTAAATTATCCGCCGGACAGGGGAGGTGCTGTCCGATTCTCTATTGGATCAGCGACACCAGGGTCTCGGGGCGTGACAGCTTGTGTTCCTAGGACCAAATGGTGGTCTAAAAAATGTCAAAATGGAGTCAAATTTCTTCCACATGACCAGGTCGAGTTATAGAACATGACCATATTGATTTCCCATTTTTGACAGCATGCTACATGGCATAACCATGACTTTTAGGCACAACTGTGTCAAATTCCAAACAACAAGCGAAATAAAAGTAAAACGGTCATAACTTCTTGCTCAGTAAGAGTTTCAGATTATTCTTCCTACCAAAATGAAGAGAACATCAGATATACAACTTTTCTTCAGATCTTAGCCCTTGAAAATAACATCTAGCCAAGTTAAAATGAGCCACACAGTCGTGCCTCCCCTAGACATGACCGTGTGAAGTGGCACATCCAAACTAAACTACAAATTGATGTTGAAACGGTGATAACTTCTTGTTCAATTGGAATTTCGAGATGTTCTCTATCAAAATTGAAGAGAACCTCAAAATCTACAACTTTGCTGAAGACATTAACTTGATAAAATATTATGTTGAGTTGTAAAAAGTGGAGGCATGGCCCACACGACCATGTCAAATTACATGGTCGTGCCTCCGGCTAGGTTGCACACCAAAAGTAAAATAGTTAGAACTTTTTTATTCGGTTGGAATTTCAGGATGATCTCTATATAAAATGAAGAGGACTTTGAGATCTACAACTTTGCTGAAGATATCAACCCGAGAAAATGACATCTTGACATTCAAAAACGGGAGACATGGTTGACACGGTTGTGTCAAATGACACAACCATGCCATTGTAGCTGTGTGGCGCATGCCCTGACTGTGCAAAATTGCACGACCTTGTCATTTTGGCCATGTGGAGCACAGCTAGGCCGTGGTGAATCACACAATCACTTCTAGGCGTGTACCCTCACTATCAAAGGGGGGTTTCTCCCCTTTTGACACATCTTTAGCCTAGGGCTTGCCCCTTTTGTCTTAGGGAAGGGTTCTCCTCTCTAGGGGAGACCCTAGAGCCACCGTCTTCTCCTCCGTCAACGGTCCATCCATCTTTGGAGCAAGGAGATCCTCCAAGAAGACCGGCGACACATAGATAAACATTCTCTTCTCTCTTTTCTTTATGTTTTGAGCTGTAGATGCTTTATTCCTTATCTTCTTGTTATATATCCCTTGTAATGGAGTAGTTTCTTCGATTTAGGAAGTAGGGAGTAGCTATTATGTGATGTTGATGTATAAACTATGGATTTATCCATTTGATTATTCAATGAAATGTTTATGTCTTGTTTTATTTGTATTGTATTTTGTATGTGTTTGATGAAATATGTGAATGATGAATACATGTAGTTGTGAATATTTAATCGCCACGTAGAGGGAGTGTCCGAGATCGGATGATCGGGGATCCCTTAGTGATAAGGGGCTACCTTTAATCGGTTATCTTGAGCATTGTCTGAAAATAGAGGTCAACCCTTTACAAGAGATTAACTAACAACACTTAATGGGTTTCTCTCTATCTAGTGTTAGGAAGTGTTACATAATCTAGAATAGTATGATCGAGGAGCCCTTAGTGACAGCACTCCGGTGCACTTCTATAGGGTTAACATCGATATCTAGTTAGGATCTCTACGAGCACATAGACATTGAGATTAGAATATAAACAGCCTATAGGGCATCAACTAGAATTGTAGCGAAATTGAAATCCTAGATTTCACCCATCCAACTCTTCCCCTAAGATCAACTCCCTTTCTCTTGCTCCCTCTCTCTCCTTCTCTCTTTAGTAAGCTTTCACACCAACTCTGTAATCGTTTAGATAGCATATCTTGTAGACTTGACTAGTGCTTAATCAACAGTCTCTGTGGATTGATATTTTATTACTTAACGATGTTTCTGTGCTCTTGCGGTTACATCCACCTTTGGGTCAAAGGTTGATTGGACACTTGGTGAGGAAGCCCTAGTAGGTCAAGGTTAACTAGATGTTAGGCAATGAGAAGTCCCAAGAAGTCAAGGAAGACTTTAGGGTTGGGCAAAAGAACCCTAAACTCAGGTTGAGAGTTTAAGGTTGGGCAATCGATTAGTGTAATCGATTGACCCAAAGCAATCGATTGGTATAATCAAGTGAGTGCTTTTTCGTGGAGCACAGAAAGTGTTGGAATCGATTGGAGCAATCGATTAGGCAATGTTAATCGATTGGGATAATCAATTGTTGGTGCCGGAAGCACTAGATTGAACCTGGTTTTGATAATGACAAAGGGTTCAAAGTTAAGTTTGTGTGGTGATCTAATGAATTTGCTAAGTGTGTAGAAAAGTCCTAGTTAACCTAGGCACGAAACCTTGACCTGCAGGGTTGAGCATGAAGTCCTTGTAGGATCGGTGGCGTCGATAGAGGGGGGTGAATATCGACTCGTAAAATTTATCGTCAGATCTTCGTTGATTGTTCGCTTAATATCAGAGTAGTTAGTAAGCAGCGGAATACTAAAAGTAAAACCAAACACAACACGAACACATGGGATTTACTTGGTTCCCAACCCCCAGAGTCAGTACATCCAAGGCCTAATTACGGGTAGTGCCCGTCCACTAGTGGTCTCTTTTCGAAATTTTCGGAGGTCGAGAAACCTCTTATAGTTGAGAGTACAAACAAAATAATGATAAAGAATTACAAACTAAATGCAAACCAAACAGAAGATGACAATCTCGACCAATCTGGAATTCCAAAGCGTTGCGCACTTCCTCCTGGAGTCTCATTGGTCGCAGAGCTTCGTCTCAATATTTTCCTTTGCATATAATGAGTAAGCGGATGTATGAATTGATGATCTAAATTGCTGCACTCGACCCCTTTATATAGTACTTATTCATACGTCTGAATGGCCTTTCAGGCACCCTCGTTGTGGTCAAAACTTGATCCGAATTGGCGTACTCGGCGCAGAGATAAGGCCTGCAACCCAGGCTCCTGGGAGCTATTCAGGCGCCTGGGAGCCCTTTCCCAGGTTATTGTTTTCTTGCATTTTCTCTCTTATCTTGCCTCCAACTCCAGGTTCCGGCAAGACAAACAAACACAAGACAAAACAAATAATCCTAAGCCTTAATGATTGACAACCAGAGTTGTCTGGTTATGACTTTGGATTTCATATAAAATCATAGGTCGAACCGACGTCTACTGTTCCCTTTCCCGAGAAACGCATCCTCGCCTACTCCACTCTAGAGAAGTTATCTTTTGCCAACTGGGACGTCCGGTTAGACTTTTGCTCGGCCTTCAAGAATTCGGAACTCGACGACATTCAACCTCGACCTGTCTCGACTTCTGTCCGCAATCCCAACTCGGCAAAGTCTTCTGCTCGGTCCCCCAGACCAAGTCTTCGAGCTCAGCTTCACTCACCAAGTCTTTGTTGCCCGATCCCCAACCAACACTTTTGCTCGGCCTCAGAGAATCCGGAATTTGACGACGTTCTTCCTCGACCCGTCTCGACTCTTGTCTGTGATCCCCGCTCGGCAAAGTCTTCTGCACGATCCCTTGGACCAAGTCTTCGGTGCCCAACCCTCGGGCAAGACTTCGTGCCTCGATAAGGACTTCTTTGCTAGTCATCTTAATCCTGACTAGACTTCTTTTTGCCAACATCAAGTCCTGTTTGGCTTATCTCTTGGACGAGCGAGAACTATGGATAAAAGTAGAGACGGATCGAGATTCGGATGTCTCGAGATCCAGGAGTTTTAGAGGTCAAGCAAAAGTCCAATCGGAGGAGGCGGTTGACAAAATTTAACTTCTCTAGAGTGGAGTAGGTGAGGACGCGTTCCCCGGAAGAGAGAACAGTAGGTGTCGGTTCGACCTACAATTTCATTTGAAATCCAAAGTCAAAACCAAATAACTCTAGCTATCATTCATGCATGCATTTACTTTATTATATTGTGTTCTTGGACTAACCTTGGTTGTAGGCTAAGGGAACCAGCTGCTGCAATCAGGGGCGCCTGAGTGGGCTCAAGCGCCTGAGAACCCAGGCTCCTGAGAGGACTGAGGTACCCCAGAGGGGTTTTTCAGCTGTTGGCAATGCTGAGTAGGCGGTCGCTAGTTGGACGCGCCACTTCAGCTCCCATGCGCCTCAGCGCTCCCAGGCGCCCCAGTGCTCCCAGGCGCCTTTTTCAATTTTGAAATCTTATTTTTTCACCATAAGTCAAATTGATATATCAATCATTTTTAAAAAATTTATCATAATTTTTTTTATTATTTTAATATTTTTCTCAAAGTTTGTGCTACCCCAACTCGAGCAAATTTTTTCCTTCTTCTCCCGCACTACTAATCCAAGACCAAGTCTTGACATATTCTTTGTTATTTTTCATGTGTGTGAGATTTATCCTGAATGACCCATCAAGAATGGAACAGTGCCCGCCCACTTTTATTCTCTGATGAGAATTTCATATGCTGGAAAGGTTTAATGGAATTCCACCTAAAGGCCCATATATCTGGATTTGTGAAGGATAATCCAAACGGGATTAACATTACCTATAGAAGATGGAACATCAATTTCTTGGGACAAACTAGATGAACCAACACTGAGAAAAATCAAGACCGATACCAAGGCAACAGTAATCCTACAATGTGGCCTGACCAAAGATCAATTGAAGCGGGTTAGATCCTTCAACTATGCCAAAGAGATTTAGGAGAGGCTAATCGACCTACACGAAGAGACTTCCAATATTGAGGTCTTAGAAGGTGTACTATTCGAATCATCGGAAGAATTGGACGAAGAAGAACAAACTCAAGTGAGCTACCTTGCACTCTCAGTACAAGCACCAGTAGCCAAGATAGAGTCTGTGATGGATCGCATGGCGTGCTAGAGGGGGGGTGAATAACACTTTTTCGGTCGTTTCTCTACAAAGTCGTTAGCGCAGCGGAAACAATAATATGCAAAGAAAATATGAACAATGCTAACAACCAAACGTTTACTTGGTATCCACCCAGATAGGTGACTAATCCAAGGATCCGCGCCGTACACCACTTCCACTATCAAAAATCTCATTTAGGTAGAGAAACCTTTACAGTGGTGATCTTCCTCTTTACAGAATGTAGTAGAATAAGAGAGAGGAAGTAGAGAACACTTTTCAGATGAGCAACACTTCGTTGTCGTACGGAACCGTACCGCTCACGTGCAAAAAGGTCCTCCTTTTATAGGAGAACAGGACAAACTCGCAGTCTGTCCAGCCCCGCACTAGTCGACTGCCCCTGGGCCAGTTGACTGGCCTAGCATTAATTGCTAGACAACGGCTAGTTTTCGGGGTATACCAGTCGACTGCCTCGGGGCCAGTCGACTGGTAGAAGGCTGAAAACCTTCTGTGACTGCCCTTTGGCCAGTCGACTGCCCACTCACTCCTAGCCAGTCTTCACATAGTCCTTCTCGTATGCCTTCAGGTTCACTCCTTGGCTCGCCCCTTGACGTCATCTTCCTCTGGCTCTCGTCCCTCGGATGCGCACACAAGCCTCTCTTGGCTTGCCTCCATGCCACCCTTCACGTGTGCCCTTGAAGTCCACTTCCCGGCTTGCCCTTGGAGTCCTCCTCCCTCGGCTCTCGTCCCTCGGATATGTCCACCATGTGTGATTCTCCAAGTCCTGCAAACTCAATCACACACATCAAATACAACATAACACTCTAACCTTGAACATATTCACCCACACACATCAAAACCATGATCTTCCAATCATTTAAAGGCTGATTGCCTCAACAATCTCCCCCCTTTTGATGTGTGACAATATGTTTAAGTTTAGAGATAAATAACAACCAACAATAACAATAGCAAAAGATAGCAATTGAAAAAACATAAGACATAGTAACCCTAAGAGGTAACCTCCCCCTTAATCCATGTCTTCTCCCATTTTCAATTCTAATCATAATCCAAGTTAAGTTTTCACTTAACACTAAACAACATTAAAAATGTAAGACATATCAAAACCTAAGAGATAACCTCCTCCTTAATCCATGTCTTCTCCCTATTTTTAATCATTCAAGGTCTAAGTGAGAAAGAAAACCTTAAACCATCCATTCCAAGTTAAAATTCTAACTTAAACCACCCATTCTCCCCCTTTGATACCATCAAAAAGGATTGCCTCAAGCAACCCAACCCTATGACATCAAATGAGAGAAAATTGGATTTCTAAAAATTCCCACAGAAGCTGAAACCAATCGTGCTAGTCAACTGCCAATGGGGCAGTCGACTGATACTCTGTCAGTGGCAAATTTCAGCTTCTGTGCCGAAATTCAGAAACCTCCAGAAAAATCCAGAAAATTCCAAAAATTCTAAAAACTTGCATACATGTTTGAAATGATATACTCTATCAAGAAAAAATATTAGTCCATATAAAATTTCAAACATGCATGACTTTTGATAAAAATCCAAAATTTTTGAAAACCACTAAGTTTTGTACCAAACTTACAATCTAATTTTGCAATCATATAACTTTCAAAAGCATGACAAATTATATAAAGCATAAAATGATTTTCAAATGTTTAAAATATCCAACTATGATCTTTGGGTAAAGTGTCCATTGATTAAACACTTGTCTTCCCCATAGTTGGTCTAGTTTTCATATGTTGATACTTCTAATGGTTCAACAATGTGCCACAAACACAAGTGAGCCAAATGTATCACCCTAATGGATCAAGAACCCTTTTTCAAATCTAATATCTCAAAGTTCATCCTACACTTCTACAAAACACATTCCAAGGCCTCTTCTTAAGAATGTAAACTCCGATTCGAGAAGAGGCTTGGTAAAGATGTCGGCTAGGTTCTACTTTAATTCAACATAGTGTAGTTCTATGTCTCCCCTTGCCACATGGTCTCTAATGAAGTGATGTTTCACTTCAATGTGTTTTGTCCTAGAGTGGTGAACCAGATTTTTGGTTAAGTTGATTGTACTTACATTATCACACAAGACTTTGACCTTGGTATAATGTAACTCATAATCTTCTAAGGTGTGCATGATCCAAAGGAGTTAGGAAACACACCCACCCATTGCCACATATTCCGCCTCCATTGTTGATAGTGCAACGCATGATTGTTTCCTACTACTCCAACTAACTAAGGAAGACCTAAGGAATTGACACCCTCCACTAGTACTCTTCCTATCTAGCTTACAACCCGCATAGTCCGAGTCGGTGTATCCAATAAGATCAACACTAGGGGTTCTTGGATACCAAAGTCCGACATTGAGGGTACCTTTGACATACCTTAGGATCATCTTGACTACAACCAAATGGGACTCTTTGGCACAAGATTGGTACCATGCACACATACCTACTGCAAAAAGTATATCGGGTCTATTAGCGGTTAGGTAAAGTAGGCTACCAATCATGCTCCTATATTGCTTAGGGTCCACTATTTTACCTTCAAGGTCACTATCCATTTTCACATTGGTTCCTATGGGTGTAGATGCTACCTTAGCATTTTCTAAGCCAAATTTCTTTAACATTTCCTTAGCATACTTAGTTTGAAAGATATGTATTCCTTCATTAGTTTGCTTAACTTGAAGGCCTAAAAAGAAGGTTAGCTCTCCTACAAGACTCATCTCAAATTCATCTTCCAATCTTCCATACACTTGATGAATTCTTGTAAGAAGTCATTATTTGTTGACCCAAAAATGATATCATCTACATAGACTTGGGCAGCAAATATGTCCTTGTCCTTAGATTTTAGGAACAAAGTAGGGTCAATTGTTCCTCTCCTAAACCCCTTAGACACTAGAAATGAAGAAAACCTTTCATACCAAGCCCGGGGAGCTTGTTTCAATCCATATAAGGTTTTTCTTAATTTGTAAACGTGTCTTGGATAATTAGGGTCCTCAAACCCGGGGGGTTGTTCTACATAAACCTCTTCCTTAATGATCCCATTAAGGAATGCCGACTTCACATCCATTTGGTGAAGTGTGAAACCCATGTGAGCGGCATAGGCTAGTAGGATTCTAATAGATTCTAATCTAGCTACGGGTCCCTCAACTTGGTTAAATCCCCTAGCTACCAATCTAGCTTTGTTCCTAGTGATTTTACCTTGGTCATCTAGCTTGTTCCTAAAGACCCATCTTGTGGTTACAATGGTGCAATCATTGGGCCTAGGAACCAACTCCCAAACCTCACTTCTCTCAAATTGATTTAGCTCTTCTTGCATGGCTAAGACCCAATCAACATCTCCTAATGCTTCATCAATGGACTTGGGTTCTAATTGAGAGATTAGAGCTACTTGACTAGTTTGATCCCTAAAATAGGACCTAGTCCTTACTCCTTGAGTTACATCACCCATTATTTGGTCAATAGGGTGATCGTGGTGATGTCTCAAGGGCCTAGAAGTTGTGGGTTCATTTACTACTTCTTCCTCTTCCTCCAGGGTACTTCTTACTCCCCCTAGATCGTTGCCCTCCAAATGTAGGTCTTGGATTCTTTGGGCAAGGGGTTGGACCTCTTCTATATCCTTATCAATTGAGGCTTTTCTAGGGTAGGTATTTGTTGTTTCATCAAACTTGACATTTGAGGACTCCTCAATCACTTTTGTCCTCTTGTTGTAAACTCTATAACCCCTACTGGTGGATGAGTACCCAACTAGAATTCCTTCATCGGCTTTTGACTCAAACTTCCTTAGGTCATCTTTGATATTTAAGATATACACTTTACATCCAAAGATCCTAAAGTAATGGACTTGTGGTACTCTCCCATTCCATAATTCAAAGGGTATTTTTTCTAGGAACCTATGTACCAACACCCGGTTTTGAATGTAACAAGCGATGTTAACCGCTTCGGCCCAAAAGTAGCTAGGAAGGGAATATGCATTAAGCATAGTCCTAGCAGCTTCTTGTAGAGCTCGGTTTCTCCTCTCAACTACACTATTTTGTTGAGGAGTCCTTGGGCATGAAAATTCATGCTTGTATTCATTTTCGACACAAAATTGTGTGAAATTTGAATTTTGGAACTCCCCACCGTGGTCACTTCTAATTCGATTAATTTTGAGATGTTTTTCGTTTTCTACCCTTTTACTAAATCCTATGAAGAGTTCTAGGGTATCGTCCTTATGTTTCATGAAGAAGACCCAAGTAAACCTAGAAAAATCATCTACAATAACTAGACAATATTTACTCCCTATAAGTGAGGGAGTACTATGACAATCAAATAGATCTATATGCAGGAGCTCTAATGGTAAAGTAGTAGTGGTTAGGGTTTTACCTTTGTGTGATGATTTTGATTGTTTACCCTCTTAGCATGCATCACACAATTTTGTCTTCTCATACTTGATCGTTGGTAGCCCCTTCACCAACTCTTCCTTAGCCATTCTTGCAATGCTTCTCATGTTGACATGTCCAAGCCTCCGATGCCACAACCACCCTTCTACTTCTTTAGACATGAAACACTTAGCAACATTGTTAGTAGCATAAGCAAGATCAAGATAATATAAATTTGTCTCTCTAAACCCTTCTAATATGACATTATTATTATTTTTTTAAAGAAGGATTTTATTTCAAGTAAAGGGAAATCCATATTAGAAGGGGGACCAGACCTGACCTTCTAATATAGAGTTACAAAAAGATATTGATTTACATTTGGTAATCCAAGCAAAATACTATTAGAAAAATAATTGCGCGCACTATTCCTCTTCTATTCTTTACATCCCCTCTCTAATGTGCCAGCTTGAAAATATTATTAAAGATAATAAAATTCTGCACATATTTAGACCACCTTTCGTATCCAGCATCTTGTAAAAAGAAAACCAAAAGAAATCCTCTAAGAGCCTTTTCAATAATCAGACCGTGACTATTTGATTTTGTAGCAGCTTTCCTATTGATAAGAAAGCTGTAAACAGCAAATCTTCAAAAATCAATCGATCAGCAAATTCCAATATTGAAGCATAAGACAAAACCTCAGCTATTGACAGTGAGTTCCGATATTATCTGTATTCAGAAATATCTTCAGAGCATTAGGAGCTGATACTAAAGTTTAGAGCTGCAAATTCAGATAAAACATCAGTAATAGTAACCAGATTTCAGGTAAAACAATATCCTGATACTATCTATCAAGTTCAGAACTGCAACATTCAGATAAGACATCAGCAATAGTGACCAGCCTTCAGGTAAAACAACAGTTCAATTTTCAGCCTTGCTCAGCAAATTCCAACCATTTCAAAATTAACTTCTATTGCTAGGAAAGCAAATTTAACCAGAAAATTCAACCTCTTTAAATAAGAATTTTGCCATAAGGAAATTTTCTCAGTGTAATTCCATAAGCAGCCTCATCATTATTATTTCAGAATTCCACCTCATCAAATCCATAAAACCTTCAGATATACAAATACGATCAGAAAATAGCTACATAGATCTGATACAGATAGGACATCAAATAAGCAAATAGATTCCAAACACAGTATCAATTTCAAAATTCAGACTAGTCTCTGCATTTCAACTCTAATATCTATAATAAGGTATTAAATCTGCAAATCAAAACTGCCACCAGGTATAGGATCTGGAGAACACAGATGTTCAAGAAAAACCAAATTAGACAAAACCAGAGGATTATCAGACTACATTAACCAGCTATAAAGAATACAGATATCAAGTTCGAAAATATCAAGTCTCCAATATAGAACAATTCCACCAGCAGTAGAAGATATCAATCATTTGATAGGGGAATGAAAATTTCAGACTTGTTTCTGCATTTCGACTTTGATATCTATAATAAGGTATTAAATCTGCAAATCAAAACTGCTACCAGGTATAGAATCTGGAAAGCACAGATGTTCAAGAAAAACCAAATTAGACATAACCAGAGGATTATCAGACTCATTAATCCAGCTATAAAGAATACAGATATTAAGTTCGAAAATATCAAGCCTCCAATACAGAACAAATCCACCAGCAATAGAAGATATCAATCACTTGATAGGGGAATGAAAAAGAATAAGACGAGCTTCCCATTTTGGTATTTTATTTTACAGTAGTTTCCTGGCCATCTTGACATAAGGAAAACTCATCCTATCTATCTTACAAATACCATATAAAATCTTATCAACATCTTGTTTGAGTAACACCTTTTCACCTTGCAACTTATAAGCTAAATTAGCCAAATAATCCGCAGTCGCATTTGCTTCTCTATATACATGTGAATAAAACACACGGTACTTTTCCACCAAAAATCTGATTTTCAAAATAATTTTCCTATGCTCCCAACATATTGAAGAAGATTGAATTAAACTCAATGCTACCAAGGAATCTGATTCCAACCAAATCGGAAGAAGATTATTAGCTATACATAATTCTAGCCCAATGGCAATAGCATAGAGCTCAGCTTTAATATTTGAAGAGAAGCCCAGAGTACCATGTTTTGCCAATAAGATCTGTCCATCGTAATCTCGGATAATAGCTCCAAACGAAGCCTCCCCCGGGTTCCCTTTCGAGCATCCATCCGTGTTTAGTTTATAAACTCCAAATTTTGGTCGATACCATTGCACCTTTATAATAGATGTTCTAACCTTTGTCTTAATGTCCAAACCCCAAACTTTAGCAACCGAAATAAAACCTTTCCAATGTCTATTCTTTATAATGCCTGCGGCATCCCCCAACCAACAATATTGGATTATCTTCTTTTTGATATTCCGCACCTCTTGTTTAACTTCTTTATGCTTAGCCTCATTCCTGGCTGACCATAAAAACCAAACAATAAGGAAAGGCATTACCTCTTTAATGTGACCCCCTTTCAACCATACAGATCCAATCTTCCATTCTTCCAATAATGAAAACCGGTTAACACAAAACAAATTAGCAAAATAAGACCAAATTTCTTTGGCTATCGGACCTTCAAAAAACAAATGATTCCAAGTCTCTGATGAACTACAACATTGACATTTAGAAGCTAAAGCAAAACCACGATGTTGTAAAATAGTGTCTATAGGGAGTTTCCTCCTCATAAATCTCCACGCGAAAATAGAAATACTCGGTTTGAGTAATCCACTCCATATTGCATGATTTATAGAGTCTCTATTCTGAATATGCCGGATACTATTCCAAGCCAGTTTTAACGAAAAGCCACCATCAAGGGAAGGTTTCCAAATGATTTGATCAGCTGCTAATTGACAAGGAATATTAGTTATAATTTCAGCAGAAATAGTCGGAAGTAATTTCTGAACTTCTTCCATTCTCCAATGTTTGCCATCTAAAAGTTCCTCAACCCTTAAATCCATATTAGCAGTCGGTGCATTCAGTTTAAAGAGAGGTCCTTCATCTAGCCAAGTATCATACCAAAGATTAATTTTTCCATTTCCCAATATCCAACCAATAAACTACGAACTTTCATAAGCCTACGCCAACAAGGAGATGCATTTTTCTTTAGATTAACAATAACTGGATGTAAAGAACCACAATAAAAATTAGAAAGATATGCAGCCCAAAGGGTATTTTGCTCTCTAAATCGAAACCATAGTTTAATAGCCATTGCAAGACTAATATCCGCAAGCTTTCTTAAACCCAGACCTCCTTCTATTTTGTGCTTACTAATATCAGCCCATGCTACCCAATGGGTTTTTTTATTAATTCCCGTAGAGCCCCAAAAGAAATTAGCAAAGATCATCTCCAAACTGTGAAGAATAGATAATGGAGGAAGAATCACTTGTAGCAAATATAGAGGCATAGAAGATAGCACACTCTGAATTAGTAGTAATCTTCCTCCATATGACAGCCGTGTCAAATTCCAACCCATAAGTTTTTTCCTTGTCTTTTCTAGTAAGGGTTGAAAATAGCTTGATTTCCGATGCCCAATGTAAAGAGGGATTCCCAAGTATTTCATAGGCCACGTACCTTCCAAAAAACCTGTCTCAGCCAGAATTAGACCCTTTCGTTTATTAGATATCTTGCTAGATAAATAAACCGAGCTCTTCATTGTGTTAACAGATTGTCCCGAATGCTTTTCATATATGTTCAGAAAATTCGTTAACAATTTGATGCAGTCCAAAGATCCATTCAAGAATATTATCACATCATCCGCATAAGCAAGATGTGAGATCTTCATATTACAACCTGTTAAGAAACCCAGCTTAGGATTATTATAATAGAGCCTGTCTAGTCCCCTGGATAAAAATTCAGAGACAATAATAAACAAAATAGGGGAGATAGGGTCCCCTTGCCGTAATCCTCTCTTTGATTGAAAGAAGCCTGCCATCTGACCATTGATGCGAATAGAAAACCAAACTACAGAAATACATCTTTCAATCATATCAATGAAGTTTTTTGAAAAACCAAAGGCAGCCATAATTCTAAATAAAAGGCTCCACTGAACTCTATCAAAAGCTTTAGCCATGTCCAGTTTCACTATAACATTGCCGCCTCTAACATGATGATTTAATTTGTGTGTCAATTCTTGAGCCAATAATATATTATCTGAAATTAATCTGCTCTCTACAAAACCACTATGTGTTGGAGATATTATCTTGTTCAAAATCTTTTTCAACCTATTTGCCAACAATTTAGATATAATTTTGTAAGACACATTGCATAAACTGATGGGTCTGAATTCTTGCCAATTTTGTGCATTCTCAGACTTCGGAATTAAAATGATAGTCGTTGCAACCATTCCTTTTGGAATTATTCCTCCCTTAAAAAAATCCAACACTGCTTGAAAAACATCTTCTTGAACAATGTCCCAACATGATATATAGAAGGCGGCTGAAAAGCCATCCGAACCAGCCACACTTTCTTGATTCATTTCCCATACAACCTGTTTCACTTCTTCTTTGGAAGGTAGGATAATTAACTCCATATTTTCTGCTGAATTAATCAACTCTGGTATGCAATCAAGATCTGCCAAATTGCCATTAAAAGATTCACCTGTCAATAATTTTTCAAAAAAATTAACCCCCGAAGCTTTAATTAATTCTGGATTTTCCAAACATTTACCATCATCCCATATTCTGAATATTCTATTAGCTGTCCTTTTTGACTTTACCATATTGTGAAAGAATTTGGTATTTCTGTCACCCTCCCCCATCCATTTTACTGTAGCCCTTTGCTTCCAGAAATCCTCTTCCATCTGTAATGTTTTAAAAAGTTGGGCTTGAGCTTTATTTTTATTGATTCTATTTGTCTCTGAAGGCACACTATCAAAAATTTTTTCCACCTCCTTGAAATGTTCTTCAGCTTTTTGGACGTTGTCATGTATATTTCCAAAGATCTCCTTATTCCACCATTTCAAATGACTTTTCAACCTCTTTAGTTTAGTTTGCAGCTTGTGCATTCCACAGCTAGAAGTTGGCAAGTTCCAGTTTAGTCTAACAGTTTGTGAGAACCCATGATGTCTTAGCCACATTTTTTGGAATCTAAATGAAGACACCACCTGTTCGGCAGCTAGGAAGGAGATCAATAAAGGACAATGGTCTGAAGCTGCTCTACTCAGATGCTCCACTCTGACTGAAATCCGATTATTTTGCCAAGAGTTGGAAATCAAGACTCTGTCCAACCTCTTCCATATTCTATTATTTGTCCAGGTGAATCGATCACCTACGAATCCTGCATCAATCAATCCTGTCATCATCATAAAATTATTGAAATCCTCTATAGCACCAGTCCTTGTTAAAATACCAGTTGAAATCTCCGATTCATTTGCAATTACATTAAAATCACCACCTACCAACCAGAGCTCCTCATTTAAAGGTCTAATAATTTCAAGCTGCTCCCATAAATCATATCTGTCCACTCTAGAGCATTTAGCATAGACAATTGTAATCAAAATATCCCCAGGAATCATATTATAGTTCAACTTTAAATGTAAAAACTGGTCATGATCCTTCAAAACTGAACACACAATATTAGCATCATGAGAAAACCATATTTTACCTGAACAATTAGAAAAAACTGCAGGAAATCTAGTACTTCTTTTAATAAAATCACTATCAAGAGCAACCATTGGTTCCAAGATACCCAAAAAATTTAAATGAAAATGATTCTTCAAATAAATCAATCTCCTTAGCGATGGAAGATTTCCTATCCCCCTAATATTCCAAATAAGACCTGACATTATAATAAAGAGGGGTTAGATAACCTTTGAGCTTGAGACTTACTTCTGGTAACCCTTTGAGGTATATCAGGAGGAGCTTTGGATCTAGCTTTATTCAGAAGAATTTTAAAAGAAGAAGGAAAGGAAATAGATCTTTGCAGCTGCGGCACTGTTTCTTGATCTGAAACATCTTCTTCTATAAAGGATTTTATAATCTCAGCTTCCATAGATTCATTAGAATTAGCTTGAATAAATACATCATCTTGAGCAGCTGGATCCAAATTCTTCTCGATATGCAAATCCATATTTGTTTTGCCTACATCATTCCTTACCTTTGGTCTAATTTCTGAGTCTGAAAAAGAGGCAGCTAGCATCTCAACTGAAGATCTTTCTGCTGGAAATAATCTTTCGGAAGTTGGATTATCAGTTGCATTTGAGACCACCGGCACAAACTGCACTATCTTTTCTGGAGCAGATTTCTGAACAAATTGATCAGTATTACAGATAAAATTTTGTTTTTCTGAAATATCATGCATATCAGCCTTCTTGTTTAACATATCGCTTGTACCCCTTACTTTTTCCACTTCCATTACTTCTTCCAGGCTTTGGTTCTCATTAAGATCTCCTGTTTTTTCCTTTTCCAGAGAAACCAGAGTTTGGTATTTATTGTTAGTCACTAATTGACTGCTTGTTCTTTCTTTTTGTACCTAAGTCTGTTTCCCTTCTCTATTTTTATCTCCTTTCCGTATGAAAGTTGTAGTATCAGTCTCCTCCTTTCTAGTTTCCTTTCCCACCTTATCTTCCAGATCTCCATCATCTGTATCATTCTTTCTCCAGGAAGGAAGAGGAAAGCTTCCATTCACATAACATTCTTCAACCGAATGTCCCAAATGCGAACAATAAGTGCAATATTTTGGACATTTCTCAAATAAAACTCTCTGCAATCTCTTTTCTTCTCCAATCCCAATCCAAAAATCATTCACCCTTGGCTTAAGTAAATCAATTTCAACACATATTCTCGCCATGTAAAGCCTTGAGCCATCAGCCGTAGCTTCATCGATCTTTATTGGATTACCTACAATGCGAGCGGCAGAAAACAGACTTTTCTTGTTAAACATATGGATGGGAAAATCTGGAAGCTGGATCCATACTGGGGCTATTGAAGATTCTACAGTATAAGAGAAATTTGGAGACCATTTAAAGATCCGGAGAGGAATACCACCGATATACCATACTCCCCTTGCCCAGATTCTCGCCATATCCGCATTAGATGTAAGATGTAGAAAAATGTGACCTGATCGCAGCACTCGGATGTTGTAGGGGCTTGAGAGACCTAGGTTTTGGAAAGCCAGCTTGATAATAGAAAAAATTGGGCGTTTGCCGGAAAATTTTCCGATTAGAGAAAATCGAAAAGGATCTGCCATAGATGACACTTCTTCCGCAGAGTAGAAGATTCCAGGCTTGTCATTGTAGATCATGAACTCTTTGAAATCTTCTCCGATATCATCGAATACCTTTTTGGATTCCCTTGGAGAGGATGGTCTCAACATCGCAGCGTAAGAGATTGTAGTTTCAGCCGTAGCTCCTAGTGGATTTGGCAAGCTCTCTGATAGAGCTGCTTTGGGGAGAGGAGGAAAGGCTGTAGAATCCGGCGTCAGCTGATTGCTGACGCCGGCGGCCATCGCCGCTTCGGATGGAGGACGCGCTCGAAATCGCCTTCAAAATCGCCCTGTAGCAAATAATCGCCGCGTACGGACCCTCTTGAAACCACCAACCTGAACAAATAATATGACATTATTTGATTTCTTATGTTTAATTATGCACTTCCTAGCATGAAGTTCAACTTTAAAACCCGCGTCACATAACTGACTCACACTAAGTAAGTTAAACTTCATATCTTTAATTAGGAGTACCTTATGTATAGAAATCGTGGGAGATACCTCAATGGTGCCCCTACCAATAATCCTCAATTTTCCACTATTTCCAAAAGAGACCGTCTCTTCTCTTAAGTAGCTAATAGTAGTGAACTTGCTCACATCCCCGGTCATGTGTCTTGAGCATCCACTATCTACTATCCACATAGTTGAGGCCTCCTTCACCTTTACCTATACAACATGAAAAACATACTCTTTTGATACCCAAATCTTTGATCCATAAGCATCATTTAAAAATCTTTTAGGTACCCATGCCCTCTTTGTGTTTCCCTTAGCCCCTAGTCTCCTAGATGCACCAATCCTACCCGTGAGTGATACAAAGGCCACTTCCTTTGTCTTTGGCCTCTATCCCAAACCGGCCTTGTTATAAACGACCCTTTGACTGTTGATTATCATATCTAGGTTGCTAGAGCCTACTTGGAATTTCCTAAGGGCCTTTGTGAGGTCATATACCTTTTTCTTTAGTTCCCTATTTCAGTTTCAAGACATGAAGCATGTGATGCAAGAGAACTAGTATGTAAGTCTTCCTTAAGTTTGGTAGATTCTACTCTAAGCATGGTAATCTCATCTTTTAATTCCTTAATCTTACTTCTAGCCTTAGCCAAATCCATGTTAGTGCTAGAAATAATCTTAACTAATGTAGAGGAGGGTAAGTGGTATACCTCACTTACCGAAGCTTCTGACTCGGATGATGAAGAGGAGGAGTCGCTCTCATCACTGCTTGAACTTCTTTCATCATCTGATGAGTCTGAGTGATCCTGTGCCATAAGAGCAAAATGTGAAACTTGCTCTTCTTCTTCCTCTGAGGATGATGGATCATCCCAGGTTGCCTTGAGGTTGGTGACACCCTTCTCCTTTCCCTTTGACTTCTTCTTGTCACCTTTCTTCTTCTCCTCCTTCTTGTCATCTCTTCTCTTTAGCTGAGGGCACTCATTCTTCATGTGTCCCTCTTGGTGGCAGTTGTAGCATATAATGTCCTTGGCCTTACCCTTGCCTTTGAACCTTTTCCTAGCATATGATTTGTTAGAGAAATTTCTGAAAGCTTTACGCGTCTTTCTTACCATGAATGCCTCTTGGTCGCTATCCATGGAGGCGCTGGATTCCTCTGAATCTGATGAGGAGGAGTAGACCACATTCTTCTTCTCCTTCCTCTTCTTCTTCTCCTTTTCTGCAATAAAGGCAATACCCTTCTCTTTGGCCGAGACGTTAGCTTGCTTGTGTAGTTCAAATTCATAGAATAAGTCATCTAATTTAACTATGGACAAATCCCTTGATACCTTGTAAGCATCAACAATAGATGCCCACAAGGTGGTTCTCGGGAAGGCTTGTAGAACATACCTGACGATATCCCGGTTCTCGATCTTTTCTCCAATCACGTGGAGCTCATTGATTACTTCCTTCACCCTTCCATGTAGCTGGCTGACAGTCTCGTTGCTCTTCATGGATATGGATTGGAGTTAGGCCACGAACAAGTCCTTCTTTGCTCTTCTGGACTCGTTTGACCCTTCGTTCAATTCCACCAATTTGTCCCACAGTTCCTTGGCGCTCTTGAACGACCCCACCTTGTTCAGTTGCTCCTTTGAGAGCCCGCACTGCAGTGTGGTGGTGGCCTTGGCATTGGACTGCACCCTCTTCATTACCTCCTTCGACCAGGATCTCATCGGTGTCGGTTCTCCTCTTTCATCGACGGGTGCCTCGAAACCATCTGCAATGCTAATCTAATTCTCAATATCGTTCATAAGGTAGTATTGCATCCTACCTTTCCAGAAAGCGAAGTCGTTCCCGTCGAAGAAGGGTGGTCGTGCGGTGGAGTATCCCTCTTGAAACACCATTTTACTTGCTTCGGTTGATGGTGAGTTCTTCCGAAACGAACCGGCTCTGATACCAACTGATGGATCGCTTGGTGTGCTAGAGGGGGAGGGGTGAATAGCACATTTTCGGTCATTTCTCTATAAAGTCGTTAGGCAGCGGAAACAATAATATGCAAAGAAAATATGAACAATGCTAACAACCAAATGTTTACTTGGTATCCACCCAGATGGGTGACTAATCCAAGGATCCACACCGTACACCACTTCCACTATCAAAAATCTCCTTTAGGTGGAGAAACCTTTACAGTGGTGATCTTCCTCTTTACAGAATGTAGTAGAATAAGAGAGAGGAAGCAGAGAACACTTTTCAGATGAGCAGCACTTCGTTGTCGTACGGAACCGTACCGCTCACGTGCAAAAAGGTCCTCCTTTTATAAGAGAACAGGACAAACTCGCAGTCTATCCAGCCCCACACCAGTCGACTGCCCCTGGGACAGTCGACTGGCCTAGCATTAATTGCTAGCCAATGGCTAGTTTTCAGGGTATACTAGTCGACTGCCTCGGGGCCAGTCGACTGGTAGAAGGCTGAAAACCTTCTGTGAGTTTTGGCAGTCGACTGCCCTCTGACCAGTCGGCTGCCCACTCACTCCCAGCCAGTCTTCACATAGTCTTTCTCGTATGCCTTCAGGTTCACTCCTTGGCTCGCCCCTTGAAGTCATCTTCCTCTGGCTCTCGTCCCTCGGATGCGCACACAAGCCTCCCTTGGCTTTCCTCCATGCCACCCTTCACGTATGCCCTTGAAGTCCACTTCCCAGCTTGCCCTTGGAGTCCTCCTCTCTCGGCTCTCGTCCCTCGGATATGTCCACCATGTGTGATTCTCCAAGTCCTGCAAACTCAATTACACACATCAAATATAACATAACACTCTAACCTTGAACATATTCACCTACACACATCAAAACCATGATCTTCCAATCATTTAAGAGCCGATTGCCTCAACAGTCTGAACCCGAATCTGAAGCCGAATTCAACTCAGAATCAAAACATGAGTCTAGATTTGAGATGGCAACAGTCAAGGGGAGATTCCTAACGGGGATTCAAAAGGTAAAATTATAAATTCAAATTTCAAAAATCATATAATTTGTTTCAAATGCAGGGAGAGAGGACACTACAAAAATAAGTGTCCTAGTCGTAAGATACGAACGACACCACCTGTTAAATCCGACACTTTTGATTTGGTTTCGGAAATTTTCGGAGAATTACCAGATAGATTCCGGGGTTCCGAGTCCTTGAATATAAAATTAGGGACAAAAATGTAATAAAACTAAAAGTTTCAAGGGCTAATGTGTAAGGAAAATTTTAAACCCTAGGGACTAAAGTGTAAATGACCGACTTAAAAGGGGGCGGCTAGGGCTAGGGCTCGGTGTCTGCAGCCGTTTCCATCCCACGTTGCTCGAGCAAACCCAGCAGCCGAACTCCCCCATTCGCCTACCTCCTCCTCCTCGCGGATCGCCGGCGCCAGAAACTGGCCGATCGACCGGTGAAGACCAGCTGTCATCTCCACCCTCCTGGCCTGGAAACGAACGGGAGGATAGGGGTCGTGCCGCGAGCCATCACTGCAACGCACCTACCCGTTCCACATCACCTCGAGCTTGGGCTGACCAGGTGCTGCGATTGCGGTGTGTTTCATTCGTCTTCCGCCGACGCCCTTGCTCCGAGCAAGCATCGTCGAGAGGGAGGAGTGTTGGGTACTGATAACACTCACGGATCATCAACAAGACGGTAGGTGGTTCTTATCGTGCGGATGTGAGAATGCGAAGTTCTTCTTCCTAGTTTCAGTGGATTTGGTGTACTGATCTCCGATTTTGATTCCAGGAGGCATTCTCGCTGCGCCGTGAGGTGGGATTGTGTCAAAGTTGTGCAAGGGCTGGGTTTTGAATTGGTTCTGTATACTTCAAGAACTAGTGGAATTCAGTGTAGGTTGTTCCAATCTGCTCAGTTGATTGGAATTGGATCGATTTGTGAATTTGAACCTTGCCGTGTAGAGAAACTATGATGATTTTGGGTTTTGGAATGAACATTAGTTTTCTGCCTCTATGTCACAGCCGTGAGTTGTTAATCTCCAATTGGAATAGGTTGTAGGGATTAAAATCAAACCTAATTATGCTACTTAGGATTGAGGGTTGGACCTAATTTCAATTACGAGAAGTAATTAGAAGCCGTGCCATTTAATCAGACGTAACTAAATGAAAAGGGGGCAACTGGGTAAAACCCTAATACGGATTAGAAATTTAATTAGCTAGCTACTATTTGTTTGTAATAGCTAATTAATTACATCCTTGATACAGGAGATTGATCAGATTTATTGCTACTTATTTTGACGGGTGGTTCTGTCTCGTTTGATACGGACTTCACTCTTGGAGGCGGGTACCCTTTGACTTATCTCTTTTGATATTGTCATGTGATTATGCATAGTCTGTTATAGATAGCAGTAAGATTATACGCTATCCCTGGTTATTAGGCCTATTCTGGATATTGGTTGTTTATCCCTGGTTATTATGCCTATTCTGGATATTTGTTGTTTATCTGTGCTTATTATGTCTGTTCTGGATACTTGTTGTTTATCCCTGAGTTATTCTGCTGTTAGTTTCATACAGTCCTAGGTATTGTCATATCTATTGGTATGCTAGAGCTCGTGGTAGCGTCTCCTGCATTTGACCTTGAGGGATGGGTAGTTTCTGGTCAGTATACCTTGTAGGTTACCTGTATTTCCTGTTATAGGATTTCAGACTGAGATTTAGTATACTGAGGACTTGGGAGGGAGGTATGTGTATCTATCATACACCATCCTTGCATTGCATGCCGGCGATCAGCGACTCCCTTGTGGTTGAGCCTAATCGTCTTCCGGTACATGACGGGCACACACGGCCACTCATGGGTTAGTGGATACCGTAGATGTGTGCATTTGCCCTGTATTGCTCCGTTCGGCCACTATTGGAGGGT
Source organism: Boesenbergia rotunda (assembly GCA_024364735.1). Classification (NCBI taxonomy): domain Eukaryota; kingdom Viridiplantae; phylum Streptophyta; class Magnoliopsida; order Zingiberales; family Zingiberaceae; genus Boesenbergia; species Boesenbergia rotunda. Next base: position 191,194 of record JAGFNQ010000370.1, on the reverse strand, counting down.
GAGCGCGGGCGTGGTAGCAAGCAGGGATCCCTTCTCGTACTGAGCCACGAGGAGATGAGAGCTTGACTCCCCCATTGCTTGGGGTTAGGAGCGTGGTCTCCGCCAGCATCCTGTCCACCCGGTCACTCAGGAGCAGTGATGGCAGGGTGTACAGTTGTCAGAGCCCTACCTTTTCAGACGTCCCTATGACAGGTGTACGATGATTCTGTCTGGTGTCAGGGGTGACACATGTCATTGCACCATGTGCATACTTTGCATCGTGCATTGTTTGCTGCACTTATTTGCTGCACTTGTTTGACATCGCATATACTGGAGACTTGTTATCTGTGCTTATCTGTCTACTAATTTCCACGGTATTTCTTACCCTCTGTACAGGTTAGATGGATTCAGGTATGTATCTATCCCAGTTTGTTCAGTGCTAGTCTTTCCCCTTCTGTTGATATGAGTCTGTACTAGCTGAACTCTTATTGTTGGTATAACCTTCTATGCATATCTGTTGGGTATCCGCTGAGCTATGGACTCACCCCGTTGCCATATATATTTATTTCAGGTTGATGTCTGCGAGGAGATCCCGAGCCGCCAGTCCCCAGCTCCGAGGAGCCTTTTTTTTGTTTTCCTTGTTTTGTTATGGACCCTGTAGCATTCTATGCTTCCGTTTATGTTTTGAACATGTATGCACGTTCTGTTTGAAGGTATTGTACTTTTGAGTCCTATGTTGGACTTCGTTCGGTTTTGGCTTTGTTCCTGCCCCCTGGCAGCTCAGGTGAGTCCGGATTTGGTTTTTCGATAGATATAATCATATAATTGTTGTTTCTGCGTATATCTGAGGCCTGAGGCCCTTTAAACTGCGTGGTTGTGTTATATTATCTGTGTGTATGTGTAAATTGTCCGCCGGACAGGGGAGGTGCTGTCCGATTTTCTATTGGATCAGCGGCTCTTGGGTCTCGGGGCATGACAATTTAATTTTGGTATCAGAGCTCAGGTTGTCGGATACCTTGAGTGCTTTTGGATTTTTGGTGTCTATCTGATACCAATTTATTTTGGTATCAGAGCGTAGGTTTCGATGCCTACGTGTTTTACGGGATTTTCGGTGTTTATCTGGTACCAATTTATTTTTGGTATCAAGCCCAGGATGCGGGATACCATCGATTCGTGGATTTCTCGGAATTTAAATCTGACACTAAACTGGTAGGTGTCGGAGCTCGGGTTTGATGTTATTCATCCGAGTACATTACGGATTTTTTTAAAGCCGTGGTTGCGATGCGACGGCAATTTGGGGACTTGGCAGCGACAGGACTTCTCCAGGCGGCAAAAGGTATATCTTCTGGACCTATCCTACCTTTAGTGCTCATTATCAGACTTAGAATTGGTTAGACTATCCCAACTTGGTGGGATCGTATATTCATATTTGATGGATATATATTTGTAGACTTGGTTTAGTTGGATTGACATGTTGTCAATCTATCTTATTGGTGATCGTTCATGGGAGCGACTCGTTGGTACATTGCGGATAATACCTTGGAGTGGAGAATGTTAATTCTCTAGTGACATCGATTGTTGAATCGGAAAGCTAAGGTCGAATATGTCGGTAATTTGTTGGAGGTTAAAGATTTTGGTTTTTCAGGACCTTACTATCGTACGTGTTTTAGCTATTATTAGCTGAGCAAGAACTAGGGTTGTCTATCGTAGTTGGCTCGATCAGTGTAGGATCGATTTACTCTGGTTCAAAGGGTTTCAGACCTTTGGGTTGTTTGTGCCTGGTTAGATGACTTTGAAGGCACATTTAGGGTACATGATGTACATTGATGTAGAAGAGTAACATTAGGTACGTGCTACCATCGTTTGTGGAGAATTAATGCATCCTATTCCATGATAACTTTGACCATGAATCGCCTGTACCTGGTTGATGATCTAAACGGTACAGTTTGATAGGTGACTTGAGCTGGTACGGGGAAGTGTGGAGCTATGTGCTGACACTTGTGGGTTACCACGTATACTTGATTTAGATAACTAAGGAGGTACCTTGGTACTTATGATTTGCGTTGGGGTGAATCACTTACAAGACTAGGCCACAATCGGGTGGAAGATACCGAGGATGACCTTTAGGGAACAAAGGACCGGAAGAAGACTGCACCGACATCTTACTGTACCCGTTGCGGATCCCGAGAGTACGTTGTAGCAGACTGTCACCTGGAGCAGGCCGTATGCTACTACTGCAGACTACCAGGACACTTGAGCTGGGACTGTGCCTTGAAGGCACAGAATGAGAGGACGAGAGTCACTAGCCAGACTGGACATTCGGGACAGTCAGGAGCTCATAGAGGCGGACGGAGGACTCAGCCTTCATTCCGCCAGCCGTATGCTGCCCCACCAGCACCTGCATACTTTATGCCAGGACATGAGTAGGGTTGGTAGATTGACTACCGCTAGATCACAGCAGTTATCTGTATCCTGATCTTCAGGAGAGATCTTGAGTATTACACAGGAGGTCAGAGCTTGCCCACTAGATTTCGGTAGTATTACCCTCACGGTTAATTTGTTAGTTCTGGAGATGGTGGACTTCGATATCATTCTTGGTATGGATGTTCTCACCGCGTACCATGCCACAGTCGATTGCCAGACGAGGGTGGTCACTTTTCGGCCTCCGGACCAACCCTCGTGGGATTTCACTAGCATCAGGTATGAGGGCTTATCAGTTATTCTGCGCTTCAGGCACAGAGATTGTTAGCTCACGGTTGTCAGGGTTTCTTACTGTCATTTATTAGCACCGACGACAGCAGTAGCCCTCCGCTCTCGGACGTCCCAGTGGTCCGAGAATATCAGGACGTATTTCCAGAGGAGCTACCAGGTTTGCCTCCCAGGAGGCAAGTGGAGTTTACTATTGAGCTGATACCGGGGACTTCGCCGGCATCGAAAGCTCCGTACCGTATGGCACCGAGAGAGTTGGACGAGCTGAAGGTCCAACTCCAGGAGTTATTGGACAGGGGATTCATCAGACCTAGCGTCTCACCATGGGGTTCCCCAGTTCTCTTCGTGAAGAAGAAAGATGGTTCTTTGAGGTTGTGCATCGACTACCGGCAGATGAATGCAGTGACCATCAAGAATAAGTACCCCCTGCCACGGATTGAGGATTTGTTTGATCAGCTCAGGGGCACATCTGTGTATTCCAGGATTGATCTGCGATCCGGATATCATCAGTTGAGGGTCAGAGAGTCAGACGTCCAGAAGACAGCGTTCCACACCAGATATGGACACTATGAGTTTTTGGTAATGCCATTTGGGCTTACCAATGCTCCAGCGGTATTCATGGACTTGATGAACCGCGTATTTCTGCAGTATCTGGATCAGTTCGTCATAGTATTCATTGATGACATCTTAGTTTACTCACATTCTGAGGAGGAGCATGCACAGCATCTTCGCATCGTATTGGAGACTCTCAGACGAGAGCGTCTATATGCGAAGTTCAGCAAATGTGCCTTCTGGTTGTCATCAGTAGGTTTTCTGGGACACGTGGTATCTAGCAGAGGCATCTCAGTAGATCCCCAGAAAATCGAGGCTGTTACCAGCTGGGAGCAGCCGAAGTCAGTTACTGAGGTTCGTAGTTTCTTGGGTTTGGCCGGATATTACCGACGATTTGTAGAGGGATTTTCCACTATTGCTGTGCCACTGACACGCCTTACCAGGAAAGGCGTGAAGTTCACATGGACGGAGGCTTGTGAGACCAGCTTCCAGGAGCTGAAGCGGCGATTGGTGACGGCACCCGTCCTCGTTCTTCCATCAGGAGAGGACGGATTCGTGCTGTATACCGACGCATCTCATCAGGGGTTAGGCGCAGTTCTGATGCAGCACGGGCGGGTAGTGTCTTATGCTTCTCGACAGCTGAAGGAGCATGAGAAGAACTACCCAGTTCATGATTTAGAGTTTGCAGCTATTATCTTTGCACTGAAGATCTGGAGGCACCACCTGTACGGTATTACCTTTGAGATCTTCACTGATCATAAGAGTCTCAAATATCTGTTTACGCAGAAGGAGCTCAACCTTCGACAGAGGAGGTGGATGGAGTTCCTTAAGGATTATGATTGCACCATTAGCTACCATCCGGGGAAAGCTAATGTTGTGGCGGACGCATTGAGCAGGAAGTCCAGAGGGACTTTGGCCTGCCTCCTGGCATCAGTTACCGAGCTAGTTCAGGGTTTCTCAGAGTTGGGCTTAGAGGAGCAGAGACGGACTGAGCAGGGTATTCTTGTGACTATGATTGCTCAGTCTTCCATCCGGACGAGGATTCGAGAGGCCCAGGTCACTGATCAGCACCTGCAGTCCCTTGGCAGCCAGATAGTTTCAGCACAGCAGTCTGAGTTCACCAGAGATGACGAGGGTGCTCTCTACATCCGAGGGAGACTTTGCGTACCCGAGTCACATCCGGTCCGAGAGGAGTTACTGCAGGAGGCTCATCGTTCCCGCTTTGCTATCCACCCAGGCGGGACCCGTATGTACCGAGACCTGAGGCGTTCCTACTGGTGGAACGGCATGAAGAAAGACATCGCGGATTTTGTAGCTAGATGTCTAGTTTGCCAGCAGGTTAAGGCTGAGCACCAGAGACCTGCTGGACTACTTCAGAGGATTCCCATTCCCGAGTGGAAGTGGGAACACATTACTATGGATTTCGTGGTGGGATTGCCTAGGACCAGACGAGGCCTTGACGCGATTTGGGTGATCGTTGACCGATTGACCAAATCCGCGCACTTCTTAGCTATTCGGAGGACCGACTCATTGGATAGATTAGCAGAGCTGTACTGCAGAGAGATCATTAGATTGCATGGCATACCGATGAGTATTATTTCAGACCGAGATCCGCGCTTCACATCACGTTTTTGGCAAAGTCTGCAGCGGGCTATGGGCACTGAGTTGCGGTTCAGTACCGCGTTTCATCCGCAGACCGACGGGCAGTCAGAGCGGACTATTCAGACGTTAGAGGACCTACTGCGAGCTTGTATTATGGATTTCGGGGGCAGTTGGGAGGATCATCTGCACCTTGTCGAGTTCGCCTACAACAACAGTTATCATGCGGCTATCCAGATGGCACCGTATGAGGTGTTGTATGGTAGGCCATGTCGGACACCCATCCTCTGGGAGGAGGTTGGGGAATCCCAGTTGTTAGGACCTCAGAGAGCTCAGCACGAGGCAGAGTTAGTCCGTACTATCAGACACAGGATTTCTGAGGCGCAGGATCGTCAGAAGAGCTATGCCGACCGGAGACGGAGACCTCTGGAGTTCTCCGTAGGTGATCACGTATTTCTGCGAGTTTCACCCACGAAAGGGGTGAAACGATTCGGTCTTCGAGGGAAGCTTGCTCCGCGTTACATCGGTCCGTTCCAGATTCTGGAGAGAGTTGGAGCAGTTGCTTACCGTTTGGCTCTTCCCCCATCTATTACCGGTGTACATGATGTATTTCACGTATCTATGCTGAGGAAATACATGCCAGACCCTTCACACGTGTTGTCGGATGTCTCAGTTCCACTCCAGCCTGACGCGACTTATGAGGAGGTTCCGACCCGGATTTTGGGCTATAGAGAGCGCCAGTTGCGGAACAAGACCATCCGGTTGGTTAAAGTCGGATGGCAGCATCACTCAGATGAGGAGGCTACCTGGGAGCTTGAGGATGTCATCCGAGCTCGTTACCCCCACCTGTTCACTTGAGGTATGGTGATTAGTTACTGTTCAGTATTTATATCAGCATACTTCCTTATAGTGTTTATTATGGGGAATAGCGAAATTTGGGGACCAAATTTTTATTAGTGGGGGAGGATGTTAAATCCGACACTTTTGATTTGGTTTCGGAAATTTTCGGAGAATTACCAGATAGATTCCGGGGTTCCGAGTCCTTGAATATAAAATTAGGGACAAAAATGTAATAAAACTAAAAGTTTCAAGGGCTAATGTGTAAGGAAAATTTTAAACCCTAGGGACTAAAGTGTAAATGACCGACTTAAAAGGGGGCGGCTAGGGCTAGGGCTCGGTGTCTGCAGCCGTTTCCATCCCACGTTGCTCGAGCAAACCCAGCAGCCGAACTCCCCCATTCGCCTACCTCCTCCTCCTCGCGGATCGCCGGCGCCAGAAACTGGCCGATCGACCGGTGAAGACCAGCTGTCATCTCCACCCTCCTGGCCTGGAAACGAACGGGAGGATAGGGGTCGTGCCGCGAGCCATCACTGCAACGCACCTACCCGTTCCACATCACCTCGAGCTTGGGCTGACCAGGTGCTGCGATTGCGGTGTGTTTCATTCGTCTTCCGCCGACGCCCTTGCTCCGAGCAAGCATCGTCGAGAGGGAGGAGTGTTGGGTACTGATAACACTCACGGATCATCAACAAGACGGTAGGTGGTTCTTATCGTGCGGATGTGAGAATGCGAAGTTCTTCTTCCTAGTTTCAGTGGATTTGGTGTACTGATCTCCGATTTTGATTCCAGGAGGCATTCTCGCTGCGCCGTGAGGTGGGATTGTGTCAAAGTTGTGCAAGGGAGATAGGGTTCCGGCGCATCCTCAGGTGAGCTGGGTTTTGGATTGGTTCTGTATACTTCAAGAACTAGTGGAATTCAGTGTAGGTTGTTCCAATCTGCTCAGTTGATTGGAATTGGATCGATTTGTGAATTTGAACCTTGCCGTGTAGAGAAACTATGATGATTTTGGGTTTTGGAATGAACATTAGTTTTCTGCCTCTATGTCACAGCCGTGAGTTGTTAATCTCCAATTGGAATAGGTTGTAGGGATTAAAATCAAACCTAATTATGCTACTTAGGATTGAGGGTTGGACCTAATTTCAATTACGAGAAGTAATTAGAAGCCGTGCCATTTAATCAGACGTAACTAAATGAAAAGGGGGCAACTGGGTAAAACCATAATACGGATTAGAAATTTAATTAGCTAGCTACTATTTGTTTGTAATAGCTAATTAATTACATCCTTGATACAGGAGATTGATCAGATTTATTGCTACTTATTTTGACGGGTGGTTCTGTCTCGTTTGATACGGACTTCACTCTTGGAGGCGGGTACCCTTTGACTTATCTCTTTTGATATTGTCATGTGATTATGCATAGTCTGTTATAGATAGCAGTAAGATTATACGCTATCCCTGGTTATTAGGCCTATTCTGGATATTGGTTGTTTATCCCTGGTTATTATGCCTATTCTGGATATTTGTTGTTTATCTGTGCTTATTATGTCTGTTCTGGATACTTGTTGTTTATCCCTGAGTTATTCTGCTGTTAGTTTCATACAGTCCCAGGTATTGTCATATCTATTGGTATGCTAGAGCTCGTGGTAGCGTCTCCTGCATTTGACCTTGAGGGATGGGTAGTTTTCTGGTCAGTATACCTTGTAGGTTACCTGTATTTCCTGTTATAGGATTTCAGACTGAGATTTAGTATACTGAGGACTTGGGAGGGAGGTATGTGTATCTATCATACACCATCCTTGCATTGCATGCCGGCGATCAGCGACTCCCTTGTGGTTGAGCCTAATCGTCTTCCGGTACATGACGGGCACACACGGCCACTCATGGGTTAGTGGATACCGTAGATGTGTGCATTTGCCCTGTATTGCTCCGTTCGGCCACTATTGGAGGGTGAGCGCGGGCGTGGTAGCAAGCAGGGATCCCTTCTCGTACTGAGCCACGAGAAGATGAGAGCTTGACTCCCCCATTGCTTGGGGTTAGGAGCGTGGTCTCCGCCAGCATCCTGTCCACCCGGTCACTCAGGAGCAGTGATGGCAGGGTGTACAGTTGTCAGAGCCCTACCTTTTCAGACGTCCCTATGACAGGTGTACGATGATTCTGTCTGGTGTCAGGGGTGACACATGTCATTGCACCATGTGCATACTTTGCATCGTGCATTGTTTGCTGCACTTATTTGCTGCACTTGTTTGACATCGCATATACTGGAGACTTGTTATCTGTGCTTATCTGTCTACTAATATTCCACCGGTATTTCTTACCCTCTGTACAGGTTAGATGGATTCAGGTATGTATCTATCCCAGTTTGTTCAGTGCTAGTCTTTCCCCTTCTGTTGATATGAGTCTGTACTAGCTGAACTCTTATTGTTGGTATAACCTTCTATGCATATCTGTTTGGGTATCCGCTGAGCTATGGACTCACCCCGTTGCCATATATATTTATTTCAGGTTGATGTCTGCGAGGAGATCCCGAGCCGCCAGTCCCCAGCTCCCGAGGAGCCTTTTTTTTTGTTTTCCTTGTTTTGTTATGGACCCTGTAGCATTCCTATGCTTCCGCTGTATGTTTTGAACATGTATGCACGTTCTGTTTGAAGGTATTGTACTTTTGAGTCCTATGTTGGACTTCGTTCGGTTTTGGCTTTGTTCCTGCCCCCTGGCAGCTCAGGTGAGTCCGGATTTGGTTTTTCGATAGATATAATCATATAATTGTTGTTTCTGCGTATATCTGAGGCCTGAGGCCCTTTAAACTGCGTGGTTGTGTTATATTATCTGTGTGTATGTGTAAATTGTCCGCCGGACAGGGGAGGTGCTGTCCGATTTTCTATTGGATCAGCGGCTCTTGGGTCTCGGGGCGTGACACCACCGACGATGACAAAGGAGCTAGTTCCGGGAGGACGAAAGAATAAGAGTCACATCCAATGCTTCAAGTGCTAGGAGTTTGGACATTACAAAGACGAATGCACAGATAGAAGAACTAAAGATCCAGGACAACCAACCGAGATGGGTAAATTTACATTATATGAAAAATCTAATTTTTACAATAGATGCTAATATCTTAGCTAATCACTCTTGGTCATATTTAGATATGGATGCATGCTCAAGTAACATAATTAAATCATGTAAATTAATTAATTCAAATTTCATAAAATTAAGATAAGAAAATGAGATTTTAAAAATTAAACTAGAAAAATTAATTAATAATCTTACTAACTTACAAAATCCAAAAATTTCCCCGCATTGTGATTTTACTTAAAGATTTTTTTTTTTTTGTAAATTGCCATGTTTAGGACTAGAAATGGTTAGATAAGGATTTGATTTGATTGAAACTTGCACAACCTAGTATTAGGATGACGCGAGGTGCTAGTACGTTAGGGAAGCCTATTTAAAGAGTCAGGTAGGGTAAGGAGTACAATATTTGGTCTTTTTAGCTCGGTGGAACTAGCCGAAGCTTCCTCGCTACATCCTCAACTAGTTAGACCAAGGTTTCTCAAAGAGTAACTTGAAAATGTAATTTCTTTAAAAGACTTTATCTAGGAAAGGGTGGTTGCTCTGATAATCAAGAAGACCCCTATGCCTCGCCAAGACTTAAAAGTCAATTACTGAAATTTATTTTCAATTTACTACTTGTTAAACTTGAATCTAACTTAAGGTTCAATCAAATCATAACTTTTAATTTAAATTCAAAGATAAAATTTGACGCATCTCACAAAACAGATAAGGGTTTCCTGTTTTGTCACTTAGAGATGAGTGAGATGCTTAGGAGCTAAAAAAGTTAGTCCAAGCCAACTAACTCAACACATCTAATTAATTTCACCTTTAATTTAATGAATCAAATTTAAAATTGTATCTTATTTAAAATTCTAAAATGTTTAAACTTAATTTTTCAAAATTTAAACTTAATAATTTTTCAAAATTTAAACTTAATTTTTTAAAATTTAAACATAATAATTTTCAAAATTTAAAATTAAATTTTCAAAATTTTAACTTAATAATTATTCAAAATTTAAACTTAAATTTTCAAAATTCAAATTTAATTTTTCAGAATTTAAACTTTAATAATTAATTTAAAAATTCAAAATTTAATTTTAAAATTCAAAATTTTCAAAATTCAAATTTAACATTTAAATTAATTTCAAAGTCTTCAAAAATCAAATTTAACTTTTCAAACTAAGATTTTTAAATCATTGTACTTAAATCTATTCATTAAATGCTTTAGGTCACTTTTTATTCACTTACCTGAAAATTACTTAATCTAATTTTTGCAAACATTTATATATAAAGAAATTTTTTTGGACAATAAATTTGTTTTTTTAAAAATAAGTTTTGCAAAAGTCACCTTGGGGTTCACTTAGAATTTATTTGATTTCGTTTTCACTTAGAAAAATATCTACAGTCCGAGCTTTGATATTTATATATATTTTTTAAACATATGTTTTTTTTAAAATATCTCTTGGAAATCATTTTAAACATAAAATTTTCCTTTTTCATTTCTTTATATCTTTACCATTTTTCAAAAGGAGAGAGAAAAAGAAAATTTTATTTTTCAAATTGTTAAATCAAAGTATTTTTCAAAATTTTTTTACTTATTTTTTTAAAAACTTTTTCAAAGTTTTCTTCAATAATCATCTCCTGAAAAATAAATATGCAAACTTTCAAAATAATAGGGAGAGAATCATAATTTGAGGGAGAACATGTTTAAACATTCTTTAATTTAAAATCTGTTTTTTTTAATTCTATGTTATGTAAAATTTTAATTTTTTTTTAAAACTATGCTTTGAAAAAGATAGAAATATAGGATCGGTGGCGTCGATAGAGGGGGGGGTGAATATCGACTCGTAAATTTGCTTGGAATCTTATTGTTCGTTTATTCGTTCTTTCTATCAAGAGAGTTATATGTAGCGGAATAATAAATAAGAATGAAAAGACACAACAATAACATGCGGGATTTACTTGGTTTCCAACCCCCCAGGGTCAGTACGTCCAATGCCTAATTACGAGAAGCGCCCGTCCACTAGTGGTCTCCTTTCCGAATGTTTTTCAGAGGTGGAGAAACCTGTCTTACAGTTTAAGTACAAGCACAATAATAATAATGAATTACAACTTATAAATAAATGCAAACCAAACAAAAGATGACGATCTCAACCAATTTGGAACTCCGAAGCATCGCGCACTTCCTCCTAGAGCCTCCTTGGTCGCAGAGCATTGTCGTAGCACTTTTTATTTGCAGAGAATGAGTAATCAGTTGTCAGAGTTGATGTCCTGAACTGAGAGGTCGAACCCTCTATTATACACTGCATTCGGGCGCCCAAGAGGCCATTGAGGCGCCTCACAAGTGGTCAAACTCGATCCAGCCAGCGAACTCATCACAGGGATAAAAATCTGTATCTTGGGTGCCTAGGTTGATGGAGGCGCCTGGGAGCTAACATGGCGCGTCCAACTAGCCACCAGTTGAAACCCACTCTGGGGCGCTTGATTCCATTCAGGTGCCTAGGTTCGCAGCAACCAACTTCTTTCGCCCTGCAACCGGGGTTAGTCCAAGAATACAATAAATATATGTATGAATAATAGCCAGAACTATCTTGGTTCTGACTTTGGATTTCAAATGAAATCCTAGGTCGAACCAACGCCTACTGTTCCCCCTTTCCCGGAAAATGCGTCTTCACCTACTCCACTCTAGAGAAGTTACCTTTTGCCAACTGGGACCTCCGGTTGGACTTTTGCTCGGCCTCTGAGACTCCTAGATCTCGAGACGTCTGATCCTAGACCTGTCTATACTTTTGTCCATAGTCCTCTCTCGGCTAAGTCTTTTGCTCGAACCTCGACTAAGACTTCGTGCCCAATTTCTCGAACCAGGACTTCAGTGCCCAACCCTCGGCCAGGTCTTCGTGCCCAATCCGGGACCAAGACTTCGTGTCCAATTCCCAAACCAGGACTTCATGCCCAACCCTCGGTCAGGTCTTCGTGTCCAACTTCACTCACCAGGACTTTGTCCACCTAGCTTCACTCACTAGGACCCAACTTCACTCAGCAGGATTTCGTCCACCTAGCTTCATTCACTAGGATCCAACTTCACTCACCAAGATTTCGTCCACTTAGCTTCACTCACTAGGACCCAACTTCACTCATCAGGATTTCGTCCATCTAGCTTCACTCACTAGGACCCAGCTTCACTTACCAGGATTTCGTACCTCGATAAGGACTTCTTTGCTAGTCATCTTAATCCTGACTAGACTTCTTTCTACCAAACATCAAGTCCTATTTGGCTCAGTCCAAATATGTTTAATCACTCTGCCAAACATCAAGTCCTGTCTGGGTAACACTTTAGTCAAACTGATCAAACCTAAGCTTACCTTACCAAATATCAGGTCATGTTTGGCTTAACCCTTGATCACTTTGATCAGACTTTGGTATATTGTCAAACATTGAAACACTAGAGGTTGACTGTTCATATCTGATGTTTTTTGCACCAACAATCTCTCCCTTTTTGATGTTTAACAATAATCTTAAGTTAGATTGAGGTCTAAGGGTTTTGGGTCAATTCTTGGGGAAAAATCGAAAGAAACTAACATAAGATACTCTCTCCCCCTTTGACATACATCAAAAAGAAATACAAGGTAATAACAAAGATTTTAAGTTAAAATTTGCACCAACAATACAATTTTTGAAAATATTTAAGATTTTCAAATAAAATATAATTTTTAAAAATCCTCCTTTTTATTATATAAACCAATTAGCTTTTTTAGAAAATATTTTAGGGAACGCTAAGTACTTGAGTAAAATTTGAAAAAATATGTACTTTATTGATTTGAATTTCCCTAAATCTGACACAATCCTAGGAATCTTATTGACCACAAACAAATTTCGTATGTGTCTTAAAGAATTTCCAATCAAGATAAAGTAATTACAATATATGTATTTAATTTTTGAAAAATAATAAATTTCTTGGTTTGAATTCCTCTCCAATCTGACACAATCCTAAGAAACCTTGTTAACTACCAAAAAAACTTTTCTATGTGTCTTGGAGATTTCGCCAAACTCAAGCAATTTTCCAAAGGTTTTCAAAAATGTTTAAAAGTCGAAAAGATTTTGGAAAAAATATTTTGGAAAATGAGAATATTGTATTTTAAAAAAATAAAGTGTTTTGACAAGATAGTGATTTTTGAAAATATAGTATTTTTTTTAAATTTCTAATAATTCTTTTAATCTGAACTCCGCCTAAATCTGATACAGTCCTAGGAAGTTCTTGACCACAAGTTGAACTTTCTCTGAGTTTTAGGGTTCTATTCAAACGAAAAGAATTACATTTTTTTAATTCAAAGTAATCTAACGATGAATTGTTCTTTTGATTGAGACTCCCCCTAAGCCTAACACAATCTTAGAAATCCTTACAGATCATAAGGAAAATTTTAGATGTGTCTTTAGAGTTTATCCAAATCATAAGAGCATTGTTTAGAAGAGCATTTTTGAAACAAAAATATATAATAATTTTTGAAGAAGTATTTTTCAAAAAATATTTTGAACGGCATAATAAATTTTTAAAGTAATATTTTTTGAAAAACATTTTGAAGGACATAAATTTTTGATGTAATATTTTGCAAAAATAATTTTTCATGCAAAAATCATTTTGAAAGAGATACTAATTTTAGAAAGAATAGTTTTTCAAAAATATTTTTTCAACATAAATGTTTGAAAGCACGATAAAAACTGACTCCCCTTGAACCTTACACCTTCTGACTACTCTTGTTAACTACAAGGAACTCTACCTAAGTGTCTTAAGGGACTTTAGTGTTGACCTAGAGGGTTTGTGTCTAAGTGTAGGTCAAATAATTTTCAAAAAGATATATAAATTTTTTAATCTATTTATAAGTACACCCAATCACGCATGAAATTCATTAAAATATTATTATGTTTAATCACTATTTTGAAAATAGATTTTAAAAAAAATATTCTAAGAGTTTTTAAAAATATTTATCAATTGATTAGTCCTTATCATCTCACCCATTCTAAGTGTCGCAATATAGACAAGCATGGTAGCCTTATGGGTGTTTGTGACATGCTTGATTAATTTTTCTAAATTTAATTTTATAAATTGTTTGACCTTGAGTTAGATTCAAGTTTAACAAGTAGTAATTTAATAGTAAATTTCAATAATTGGCTTCCAGATCTTGGCAAGGCACCGGGGTCTTCTTGGATAGCGGAACAACGTCCCTTTCCTTAGACAAAGCCTTTTAAAGAAATGATACTTTTAATTTACTCTTTGAAAAACTCTGGTCTAACTAGTCTAGGATGTGACGAGGTAGCTTTGGCTAGTTCCACTTAGCTAGGTCGACCAAGTCGAGTACTCCTTACCCTTCCTGACTTCCTAGACCAAGCTTCCCTAACGTACTATCATCTCGCCCCACCCTGGTACACAATTATGAATATGTCAGTCAAGTCAAAGCAATTTAATTTGATTTCTAATAAAGTATCAAATTCTCGATTTGATACAGATCGTGTGAACCCGTGAATATGTCAACCCACTCTAACATATTTATTATTATTAAGTTGATTGTTCTAGTTAGGTAGAATTTTATTAGTTTCATAATTAAAGATAATTAATTTGAATTGAGTTCGTGGATTAGCATATTTAGAATTTTGAATTAAGGATTGAGTTTCTAATTAATGTTAAATTATTGTTATGATTTAGATAATCAATGTAGATTTAAAATTTTAAGAATTAAATTAGAATAAAGGTTTTGTTAGATCATAGCGCTTGCTGGAGGGGGGTGAATACAATTTTTCGAACTTTGTCTATAAGATTGTTAGCGCAATACAAAGAATATAATAAAAAAATGTAAGATCCAATGCTAACTCACAGATTTTACTTGGTATCCACCCCGAAAGGTGACTAATCCAAGGGTCCATGCACGAGCACACACTCCACTATGAAAATCTCCTTCAAGGTGGAGAAAACCTTTACAAGGTTGTCTTCTTCCTCTTTACAAGATGAAAATAAACACGAGAGGAAGATCTGAGCACTTCTTGCACTAACAGCACTTTGGTACAGTAAAGGACCGTACCTTCCTCATGCCAAAAAGTCCTCTTTAAATAAGAGTAAAGGACAACTCCACGAGTTATCCAGCCCGACACCAGTCCACTGCCCCCTGGGGCAGTCGACTGGTTTAGTCTTAATTGCTAGCCAACGGCTGTATTTCGGGGTTACCAGTCGACTGTCCCTAGGGCAGTCGACTGGTCCGGGGTCTCAAACATTTTGTGAGTTTGAGAATTAGCTGGCAGTCGACTGCCTTTCTACCAGTCGACTGCCCAGCCTATACAATCTCTCTTTCTCACTCTGAAGACCCTCCTTCACGTGTGCCTTCAGGTACACTCCCTTGGCTTGCCCCTTGAAGTCCTTTTCACCGGCTATCATCCCTCGGATGCGCACACAAGCCTTCCCTTGGCTTGCCTCCATGCCACCCTTCACGTGTGCCCTTTGAAGTCCACTTCTTGGCTCACCCTTGGAGTCCTCCTCCCTCGGCTCTCGTCCCTCGGATAGGTCCTCCAAGTGTGATTCTCCAAGTCCTGCAAACTCAATCACACATATTAAATAATAAGATAACACCCTAACCTTAAACATGTTGACACACACATCAAAACTATGATCTTCCAGATCATCCTTGGGTCGATTGCCCCAACTATCTCCCCTTTTTGATGTGTGACAATATGTTTAAGTTAGGGAGAAAACACCAGCCAACAATAGTAATCAAAACAACAAGACATACTAAGAAAACAAGAGATAACCTCCCCCTTAACCTATTCCTTCCTCATTTTCAATTTTCATAAACCAAAATTAAACCAAAGTTAAGTTACAAACCTAACATAAACCACCCATTCTCCCCCTTTGACACCATCAAAATGATTGCCCTAAGCAATACCTACCTATGGCATCAAATGAGGGAATTTCTGATTTCTGAAAATTCTCAGATTTATGAAAACAGCCGTGCCAGTCGACTGCCCCTGGAGGCAGTCGACTGATACTCTGTCAGTCTGAATTTTCAACTTCTGAGCCAAATTTCAGAAACTCCCCAAAAATTCCAAAAAATTTCAAAAATTTCAAAAATTTGCAAGCATGTTTAATATGATATACTCTAACAAGGAAAAATATCATTCCATGAAAAATTTAAACATGCTTGATTTTTTGACTAAAGTTCAAATTTCTTAAAAACCTCTAACTTTGTATCAAAGTTTCAACCAAACTTTGCAATCATACATGTTCCAAGCTTATGGCAAAACAAGTAAAACACAAAATAGTTTTCAAATGTTTAAAATGTCCAACCATGATCTTTGGGCAGGATGTCCATTAATTAAACACTTGCTTTCCCCATGGTTGGTCTATTTTCAATAATTTTGATACATCTAATGATCCAACACTATGCCATAAGTACAAGTGAGCCATTTGTATCATCCTAATGGATCAAGCACCACCTTCCTATTGTATTACCTCAAGGTTCATCCTATACTTCTACAAAAACACATACCAAGGCCCCTTCTTAAGGATGTGAACTCCGCTTCGGGAAGAGGCTTGGTAAATATATTGGCAAGGTTTGACTTTGACTCAACATAGTGCAAATCTATGTCACCCCTTGCCACATGATCCCTAATGAAGTGATACTTCACTTCAATGTGTTTTGTTCTAGAATGATGAACCGGATTTTAGTCAAGTTAATTGTACTTACATTATCACATAAGACCTTGACCTTGGAGTAATGTAACTCATAATCTTCTAAGGTGTGCATGATCCAAAGTAGTTGGGACACACAACCACCCATTGCCACATATTCGGCCTCCGTTGTTGATAGGGAAACACATGGTTGTTTCCTACTACTCCAACTAAGTAAGGATGACCCAATAAATTAACATCCTCACTAATACTCTTTCTATCTAGTTTACAACCCGCATAGTCCGAATCGATGTATCCAAAAAGTTCAACATTTGGGGTTCTAGGATACCAAAGCCCGACATTAAGAGTACCTTTAACATATCTTAAAATCCTCTTGACTACCACTAAATGAGACTCTTTGGCACATGATTGGTACCTTGCACACATACCTACTGCAAATAATATATCGGGTCTACTAGCGGTTAGGTACAATAGACTACCAATTACGCTCCTATATTGCTTTGAATCTACTATCTTCCCCTCAAGATCACTATCCATTTTAACATTTGTACCTATAGGGGTAGATGCTACCTTAGCATTTTCTAGGCCAAATTTCTTAATGATTTCCCTAACATATTTAGTTTGATACACATGAGTCCCTTCATTGGTTTGTTTAACTTGTAGGCCTAAAAAGAATGTCAACTCTCCCACAAGGATCATCTCAAATTCATTTTCCATGCATTTTATGAACTCATGGAGAAATTCACTATTTGTGGAACCAAAGATAATATCATCCACATATACTTGGGCCACAAAGATGTCCTTATCCTTAGATTTTAGGAATAGAGTTGGATCAATTGTACCTCTCCTAAAACCCTTGGATACTAAGAATGATGAAAGCCTTTCATACCAAGCTCGGGGAGCTTGTTTCAATCCATACAAGGTTTTTCTTAGTTTATAGACATGCCTAGGGTAATTTGGATTTTCAAACCCGGGTGGTTGCTCTACATATACCTCTTCCTTAATGACCCAATTAAGGAATACCGACTTCACATCCATTTGGTGAAGCGTGAAACCCATGTGAGCGACATATGCTAATAAAATTCTAATCGACTCTAATCTAGTTACGGGGGCATATGTCTCATCATAGTCAAGACCCTCTACTTGATTAAACCCCCTAGCTACCAACCTAGCTTTATTTCTAGTTATCTTTCTTGATCATCTAGCTTGTTCTTAAAGATCCATCTAGTGGTGACAATGGTACAATCATTTGGCCTAGGAATCAACTCTCATACTTTACTCCTTTCAAATTGATTTAACTCCTCTTGCATAGCTAAGACCCAATCCACATCACCTAATGCCTCATCAATAGATTTTGGTTCTAATTGAGAAATCAAGGCAATTTGACTACTTTGTTCTCTAAAGTAAGACCTAGTCCTCACCCCTTGAGTGTTATCACCCACTATTTGGTCAATGGGGTGGTCTTGATGATGCCTTAAGGGCCTAGAGGTTATGGGTTCATTGGTTACATGATGCTCATCCTCTAGTGCCTTTCTCCCTCCCCCTTGATCATTGCCCTCCAAATGTAAGTCTTGAACTCCTTGGGCAAGGGGTTGACTTCTTCTATATCCTTATCAATAGATGATTTCCTAGGGTAGGTACTAGTGGTTTCATCAAAATCCACATTTGAAGACTCCTCAATTACTTTAGTCCTTTTGTTATAGACTCTATATCCCCTACTAGTGGATGAATACCCAACCAAAATCCCTTCATCCGCTTTAGACTCAAACTTCCTCAAATCATCCTTGGTGTTTAAGATATAGACCTTACACCCAAAAACCCTAAAATAGTGAACTTGTGGAATTCGTCCATTCCACAACTCAAATAGGGGTTTCCCTAAAAACCTATGAATTAAGACCCGGTTTTGGATGAAACAAGCGGTATTTACCGCTTCAGCCCAAAAGTAGCTAGGAAGGGAATATGCATTAAGCATAGTCCTAGCGGCCTCTTGTAAGACTCTATTTCTCCTTTCTACTACACCATTTTGTTGAGGGGTCCTTGGGCATGAAAATTCATGCTTGTACCCATTTTCTACACAAAATTGTGAGAAGTTTGAGTTTTGGAACTCCCCACCATGGTCACTCCTAATTCGGTTGATTTTGAGGTGTTTCTCATTTTCAACCCTCTTACTAAAACCTATGAAAATTTCTGAGGCATCATCCTTATGCTTCATGAAAAATACCCAGATAAATTTAGAAAAATCATCTACTATAACCAAACAATATTTACTCCCTACTAGTGAGGGAGTGCTATGACAATCAAACAGATCCATATGTAATAGTTCTAAAGGTAAAGTAGTGTAGTTAAGGTTTTACCTTTGTGTGATGACATAATTTGCTTACCCTCTTGGCATGCATCACACATTTTGGTCTTTTCATACTTGATCATGGGAAGCTCCTTCACCAACTCCTTCTTGGCAACTCTTGCAATGTTCTTTATGTTGATGTGCCCAAGTCGTCGGTGTCACAACCATCCTTCTTCTTCTTTAGATATGAGACACTTAGGCAAATTGTTAGAAGCATAAGCAAGATTAAGATAGTAAAGATTAGCCTTTCTATATCCTTTAGCATAACACTTTCGGATCCATTTTCTTTAATTAGACACTTTCTAGCATGAAACTCAACCCTATATCCCGCATCACAAAGTTGACTTACACTACGTAAATTAAACTCCATTCCCTTAATTAAAAGAACTTTGTAGGAGATACCTCAATGGTGCCCCTACCAATTATTTTGAGTTTCCCACTATTTCCGAAAGATACGGTGCCTTCTCTTAGATAGCTAATAGTGGTGAACTTGCTTACATCTCTGGTCATGTGCCTTGAACACCCGCTATCTACTATCCACATATTTGAGGCTCTCTTCACCTTCACCTATACAACATGGAAAACACAAGCTTTTGGTACCCAAATCTTAGTTCCACAAGCATCATTTAAATATTTCTTTGGTACCCAAGTCTTCTTTGCATTTTCCTTAACACTTAGTCTCCTAGAGGTACCCTTTCTACCCATAAGTGAAACAAAAGCTACCTCCTTGGTTTTTGGCCTATAACTTATCCCGGCTTTGTTGTACATGACTCTTTGGCTATTTATTATCATATCAAGGTTGCTAGAGCCAACTTGAAATTTCCTAAGTGCCTTGGTGAGGTCCTCTACCTTTTCCCTTAGTTCCTTATTTTCTTTTTCAAAACATGCATCATTTGAAACAATAGAGGGAACATGCAAATTGTCCTTAAGTTTTATTGATTCTAATTTAAACATACAAACTTCATTCTTTAATTCCTTAACTTTCCTCCTAGCCTTAGCCAAATCAACATTTGTACTAGTAATAATTTTGATAAGAATAGAGGAGGGTAAGCTATATACCTCACTTACCGAAGCTTCGGATTCTGATGATGACCATTCACTTTCATCTTCACTACTAGAGCTCCTCTCATCATCGGATGACTCCAAGTTGTCCACTCCCATTAGTGCGAAGTGGGACACATGTTCTTCTTCCTCCTCTGAAGATGATGGATCATCCCAAGTAGCTTTGAAGCTTGTGGCATTCTTCTCTTTTCCCTTCGATTTCGTCTTGTCACCCTTCTTCCTATCCTCCTTCTTATCTTCTCTTCTCTTTAGTTGTGGACACTCATTCTTCATGTGTCTCTCTTGGTGGCTGATAAGTACCAGTTTATTAATTATTTTAATTGCTAAAATCCATGTTTGACCTATGTTTTTATTGCTTAATTGTGAAATTGCCCTAGGTTTTAGAACTTACTCTTATTTTGGACATAATTATAAATTTACACATATTTAGATTATTTGGCCACTAAATTCTTGATCTATTTTTGTAGGCATGAAAGGTTCATGGATCTAGGGCATATTGGGTCAAACTTGAGTCGGAAGTGACCCGGATCGAGTTATCAAGATTATGATTAAATCTGGGCCGTCCGATTCAAAAGCGGCTAGATCTGAGCCATCCGGGACCATCTGAAGCAATCTGAGCTAGGGTTAGGGTTGATCAAGCACTCTGATCAAGATCTGAAGGTTTCATCCCAATCAGAGCTCAATCAACCGTTGGATCAAGCTCGGAGGGCTCTAGATCGTCCATTCAAAGATTAGGGTGATCTGGACCATCCGTTGCACATCTGGAGGATCCGACCTACCACGAGGTAGATCCTGACCCCAGATCATCATCATCAAAGTTTGGCTCAAATCAGAGCAAGATCAGCCGTTGGATTTCCTCCGATCAATCTAGACCGTCCACTGATATGTATTTAATCAAACTCACCCGCAGCCTTCTCGTTGTCGCGTCTTCGCCGCAACAGTAGTTCTTCTTCGTTTTCTTCATTTTTACTTCAATTTTTCTCCAATTCGAGGCGCGACCACCTCAACTTCTACCCTAGAACAAGTTTTGGATCATCGGATGAAGCTTCCTTGGAGAATTCAGCTCAGTTTCGCACCGGACAAGGTTGTTTGAGGGTTTCGACAGCTTTGTGGTCTGATCACTCGAATCTCACTCACAAGCCATCTCCGATCATCTGAGCCATCTGTAGGGGTTCTCAGGTGAGCTCAGAGCATCTCCAAATCACCTCGCAATCCATTAAACCAAGATCGAGGAGTTCGGATTGGATTTTCCCAGCTTAGTGCAGAGTGAGCTGAAATCGATCAATTGAAGCTGTTTCCACTGATTTGCGGAGCCGAAGGGGTTCTTGGCTTGCCCTTGCGTGACGAACAAGGAATTCTTGAGCTCGGGAAGGGTTGAGGATTAGTTTCATCTAGTTAATTTCAGTATTTTGCTGTAATTTCATTTCTGCATCTCATTTCTGTTTCTGATTTCGTATCAGTTGTGTAAGCTCACGTTTTTGAATTGTTTCTTCAGTAGTTAGGTTTAAATTCTGCAGGTAGTTGGCTAATGAGTTTGTTTATGGCACATTTGCTTTTAATTTTAGTTTAATTGCTGTTTAATTTCCTGCGTATCAATTCAAGGCCCTGTTTTCAGCTGCATATCAGTTTTCCTTTCTGCAAATTCTTCTAGCTTCCGAATTCCTCAATTTATTTCACTTTTAATTTGTTAATTTAGTTGATCTTAGTTGTTTCACTTTGTAGCTTCATTGCTGAGTTTTGTTCAGCTGAATTTCTACACACCATCTCAGAATTTCTGTTTTGTTTTTGCCATTGGATTGAATCTGAATTCCTTCAATTCTGCTGTGCCATTTCTGCTGTTTAATTCCAATTCTGCTATGCCATTTCTGCTGTTTAATTCCAATTCTGCTATGCCATTTCTGCTGTGCCATTTCTATTATTTTCTTAAGCTTCTCTGAACTCTCGGTTAGTGCACTTGAATTCAACTTGAATTTGTTTGAGTTTTCTACTGCTTTGACTCCAGTTTCTGCCCTTTATCAGTTCTATTTCTGCAATGCATACAGTTTTGACCTTTCAAGAATTAGTGATAGTTTCTGAAATTTGTGCCAAGTGGATATAAGTCTCTTGGTAACTATCTGAATTTTAGATTCAAGTTCCTGAACTCTGTTGCGTTGTTTGGCTGAGCATCCATTTTAGTTCTGAAATGTTGCATCTCATTCCTCATTCATTCATTTATGCATTTTAGTTCGATGTCTGATATTCTGTCATGTGAGTTAATGTTTGCATACATTTGATGCTTAATTCTGTCCAGCCAGTTGTTGCCATTTCTTCCTGCAAGTTTCCGCAATGATCCTGACTTGATCAGTTTTCAATTCATTGACAGATTTGGGATTGTTAAATGGTTTGCTCTTTAGTATCAAGTGGAGCTTTGGCAATCAATCTTGTATCAGTTTGTTCATAGATGGCTTATTATTTGGTTGGTTTTGATTTATAAATCCTGTAGCTGAACACAAGGTGTGATGTGCCATTGCAATTTTGTATCAGTTTGATGTCTAAAGGTGTAGATTTGCATTAGTTGATTAAAGTTGTCATTTGGTTAAGTTCATTAATTGCTATCACCTTGTTTTAGTTCAACTAGTTAAATTTTCCTTGCTTTTCCATTTCTCAATTGCAATCTAAACCCCGATTCACATTCGAAACCCAAATTTCACAAACGACACATAAATACAAGAACAAATAGAACACAACCTCGACTAGTCCCTTGGAAAAATACGACCTGAGGCCCCTTTACTACGTTTTCATATTTTGATTGCAAAAAGGGTTTCCAGCATTTCTTACAAATTCTAAATTCTGATGGTCCCACAATTCGTGACAACTTAACTTAGCTAAATCGGGTCCATTAGTGGCAATTATAGCAAATAATGTCCTTTCCTTTGCTCTTGCTCTTTGAACTTTCCTAGCATAAGATTTGTAAGAAAAACTTTTAAAGGCACTACGCATTTTCCTTACCATGAAAGCTTCTTGGTTGCTATCCATTAAAGTGCTTGACTCCTCCGAGTCGGATGATGATGAATAAATGACCTTCTTCTTTTCCTTCTTCTTTTTCTTTTCCTTTTCTACAATGAACGCTACACCTTTTTCTTTAGATGAAATGTTAGCTTGCTCATGTAACTCAAACTCACAAAACAAATCATCTAACTTTACCATAGAAAGATCCCTTGATCTTTGTAGGCATCGACCATTGATGCCCACAATATAGTCCTAGGGAATGATTGTAAATCATACCTCATAAGATCGCGGTTCTCAACCTTCTCACCAATTACATGTAGCTCGTTGATAATTTCTTTTACCCTTCCATGTAGTTGGCTAACCGTCTCGTTGGTCTTCATTGATAGTGATTATAGTTGAGCCACCAAGAGGTCCTTCTTTGCCCTCCTTGACTAGTTTGAACCTTCGTTGAGCTCGACTAGCTTCTCCCATAATTCCTTGGTGCTCTTGAAAGGCCTCACCTTGTTGAGTTGTTCCTTTGATAGTCCACATTGAAGCGTTGTGGTAGCCTTGGCATTGGCTTGTCCCTTCCTCATCACCTCCTTGGTCCAACTCCTCATTGGTAGTGGCTCTCCTTGTTCGTTGACGGGTGCGTCGAAGCCAGCTACAACACTCATCCAATTCTCAATATCGTTCATCAAATAGTACTCCATCCTACCTTTCCAATAGGCGAAGTCGTTTCCGTCGAAGAACGGTGGCCTTGCGGTGCTATAGCCCTCTTGAAACACCATTTCTTGAATGCTCTGGTTGACGGGGAGTTCTCCCTAAGCGAACCGACTCTGATATCACTTGTTAGATCGTGGCGCTTGCTAGAGGGGGGTGAATAGCAATTTTTCAAACTTTTTCTATAAGTTTGTTAGCACAATACAAACAATATAATAAAAAAAATATAAGATTCAATGCTAACTCACAGATTTTATTTGGTATCCACCCCGAAAGGTGACTAATCCAAGGATCCATGCACGAGCACACACTCCACTATGAAAATCTCCTTCAAGGTGGAGAAAACCTTTACAAGGTTGTCTTCTTCCTCTTTACAAGATGAAAATAAACATGAGAGGAAGATCTGAGCACTTCTTGCACTAATAGCACTTTGGTACAGTAAAGGACCGTACCTTCCTCGTGCCAAAAAGTCCTCTTTAAATACGAGTAAAGGACAACTCCACGAGTTGTCCAGCCCGACACCATCGACTGGTCTAGCCTTAATTGCTAGCCAACGGCTAACTCAATGGCTATATTTCGGGGTTACCAGTCGACTGCCCCTGGGGCAGTCGACTGGTCCGGGGTCTCAAACATTCTGTGAGTTTGAGAATTGGCTAGCAGTCGACTGCCTTTCTACCAGTCGACTGCCCAGCCTATACAATCTCTCTTTCTCACTCTGAAGACCCTCCTTGACCCTCCTTCATGTGTGCCTTCAGGTAAACTCCCTTGGCTTGCCCCTTGAAGTCCTCTTCCACCGGCTATCGTCCCTTGGATGCGCACACAAGCCTTCCCTTGGCTTGCCTCCATGCCACCCTTCACGTGTGCCCTTTGAAGTCCACTTCTTGGCTCGCCCTTGGAGTCCTCCTCCCTCGGCTCTCGTCCCTCGGATAGGTCCTCCAAGTGTGATTCTCCAAGTCCTACAAACTCAATCACACATATTAAATAACAAGATAACACCCTAACCTTAAACATGTTGACACACACATCAACTATGATCTTCCCGATCATCCTTGGGTCGATTGCCCCAACAGGTTTGTGCTTATTAATTAAGATTTAATTTTTTAGAATTAAATAATAATTTTTGGTCTAATTGCATCATTTCCATTAATTCAAAAAATTCTGTTACATCTATTATTTCTTTTGATTTTAAGTTTTCAATTTTATTTGATACTTCTATTTTATTTAAATTCTTGTAAACTTTTTTAATTATGGCTTCAATTTTGATAAATTCATCTTCATCTTCAGAATTATATTCTTCCTCATCTTTAGAGTTATATTCAGAATTAATAAAAGTTGTATTATTATCTTTAAAATAAGTAGAATAATTAATTAAGGATTCATATTTATCTTCAAGATTATTACGATTATCATGAGAATTATTAATTAAAGTTTCATTATTATTTTTAAAATTATTTGAGTTATTATTAATTAAACTTTAATTTTTATCCAAATTATTAACTACAATCCCATAATTATCTTCAAGATTATTTGAATTATCATTAATTAAGAGTTGAACATTATCTTTAGAAATATTAATTAAAGTATTATCTTGTGAATTATTAATTAAAGTATTATCTTGTGAATTATTAAGATTATCTTCAAAATTATCAGGATTATCTGAAAATTTATTAATTAATGTTTGAGTATTATATGAAGACTTATGTGATAAAATTTCAGAATTAATTTTTGATATTGAAGTATTAATTGAAAAAATTTCAGAATTGATATTCATGATTTTGATATTGTTTAGATCATTATTATTTACACTATCATATAATATTTCTAATTTCTCATGTAGAAAATATAATTTGATAGAAAAATCAACATTATCTAAATTAACAGAAAAATTATGTAAGTTCGCAGGAATTTGAAAATTATTTTTGCAGAAATTAAATTTTTGTACCTCTTTTACCTTCGTTGCATTTCCTAGCATTGTGGGTTGGATCATTCTCCAGTTTGGACACTGGTTCTTGTAGTGCACATACTTTTGACACTTGAAGCATTTGATGTGGCTTTTGTCCCTCTTGGCACCTGGCGCTGGTACCTCCGTTGTAACCGATGGTGTTGGAATCTTACGAGTAGGACACTTATTTTTATAGTATCCTCTCTCCCTGCACATGAAATAGATTATGTGAAATTTAAAATTAGACATAAAAAATATACCTCTTTCACCCTTGACTCCCCCTCAATTCCTGGGCTTCTTACTCCTTTGGCGGTGAGTCCGATCAGAGCCACCTGCTTTGATATCAATTGTGAGATCGGTGGCGTCGATATAGGAGGGTGAATATCGACTCGTAAATATGCTCGGAATCTTGTCGTTTGTTTGTTCATTCTTTCTATCAAGAGTGTTAGTACGCAGCGGAATAATAAATAAGAATGAAAAGACACAACAATAACATGCGGGATTTACTTGGTTCCCAACCCTCCAAGGTCAGTACATCCAAGGCCTAATTACGGGAAGGGCCCATCCACTAGTGGTCTCCTTTCCGAAAGTTTTCTGGAGGCGGAAAATCCCATCTTACAGTTTAAGTACAAGCACAATAATAATAATATATTACAACTTATAAATAAATACAAACCAAACAAAAGATGACGATCTCGACCAATCCGGACGTTTGAAAAGTTGCGCACTTCCTCCTGGAGCCTCCTTGGTTGTAGAGCTTCATCGTAGCACTTTTTCTTTGAAGAGAATGAGTAATCGGATGCTAGAGTTGATGTCCCGAACTGAGCGGTCGAAACCCCTTTTATACACTGCATTCGGGCGCCCTAGAGGCCATTGAGGAGCCTCACAAGTGGTCAAACTTGATCCAGCCAGCGAACTCATCGCAGGGATAAAAATTAGCATCTTGGGCGCCTGGGTTGATGGAGGCGCTTGGGAGCAATGAGGTGCCTGGGAGCTGATGTGGCACATCCAACTAGTCACCTGCGAAAAACCCACTCTGGGGCACCTGATTCCATTCAGGCGCTCGAGAACCCAGGCGCCTGATCCCTTTCAGGCGCCTGGGTTCGTAGCAGCCAACACCTTTCGGCCTGCAACCAGGGTTAGTCCAAGAATATAATAAATCTATCCATGAATAATAGTCAGAACTATCTTGGTTCTGACTTTGGATTTCAAATGAAATCCTAGGACGAACCGACGCCTACTGTTCCCTTTCCTAGAGAATGCATCTTCACCTACTCCACTCTGGAGAAGTTACCTTTTGTCAACCGGGACCTTCGGTTGGACTTTTGCTAGGCCACCGAGACTCCCGGATCTCAGATGTCCGATCCTTGACCCGTCTCTACTTCTGTTCGTAGTCCTCGCTCACCTAAGTCTTTTGCCCGATCCTCGACAAGGACTTCGTGCCTAATTCCACGAACCAGGACTTCGGTGTCTAACCCTCGACCAAGTCTTCTTGCCCAATCCACGACCAGAACTTCATGACCAATTCCTCGAACTAGGGCTTCGTGCCCAACCCTCGCTCAGGTCTTCGTGCCTAGCATCACTCACCAGGACATTGCCCACCTAGCTTCACTCACTAGGACCCAACTCCACTCACCAGGATTTTGTCCACCTAGCCTTACTCACTAGGACCGAGCTTCACTCACCAGAATTTCATCCACCAAGCTTCACTCATTAGGACCCATCTTCACTCACCAGGATTTCGTCCACCTAGCTTCACTCACTAGGACCCAGCTTCACTCACTAAGATTTCGTGCCTTAATAAAAACTTCTTTGCTAGTCATCTTAATCTTGACTAGACTTCTTTCTGCCAAAATCAAGTCCTATTTGGCTCAGTCTAGATATGTTTAATCACTTTGCCAAACATCAAGTCATATCTGGCTAACCCTTTGGTCAAACTGATCAATATTGAGTTTACCCTACCAAACATCAGGTCCTATTTGGCTTAACCCTTGATCACTTTGATCAGAACTTGGTATATTATCAAACATCGAAACACCAGAGGTTGACTATAACGGTGATTGAAGGTCGGCAAGAGGGGGGTGAATTGCCCCTTAAAATGAAAACTCAAATCTTTTATTTTATCTTTAAACAAAGATGTTAGTTTCAAATAGAAATAAATAACATAAAAAATTGAGTAAACTGTAAAGATAGAGGAAACCAGATTTTACTTGGTTTGCAACCAGGGAGGTTGCTAATCTAAGGAGGAATGTGGCTCGATTCTCCTGAATAAAACTCCTTCAGGAAGAGAAGCCTCATACACATGGAAAGCTCAGAAAAAAAAAGAAACACTACACATAATTCGTTTACTAATGCTTGAATTGATTGAATGAATTGAAACTGAGCTCTAGGGGTCTATTTATAGCCCTGATCAGACTTATCCATTTGCTGACGTGGCACTTATAAGGTGCCCAAGTGCTCTTGGGCGCTTGACACGTGTCCTGATAGTTATTCAAAGAGCAACGTTCGCAAACGGCTAAAAACAACCTCTCGGGCGCATGTATGCAGTGGGGTGCCCGAGTGCTCAGGAGCGCCTAGCGCTCAGGCGCCTAAGAGCCCAGGCGCCAGTATGCTTACGGGCGCCCGAGAGTGGGTTTGGTCAACAACCATTGACCACTCTCTCGCGCAACTTTCGGTCTTCATGGGTGATTTCTGGCTAATCGGAGTTAGGCTCACCCGAACCCGACTCCGACCTTTCGCCCCTTGAGCATCCTTCCCCCGGCTTCTCGTCCCTCAGACACTGCGCGCGTCCATTTTGCTCCATCGACGTACTCTTCCATAGAGCTCCGGATCCCTCGGATGTGCCGAGCCCGTCGGCTCCCTTTCCGTGCCATCCTTCTCGAGAACTGCGTCTTTCGCTCGACTTCCTGTGCTCCTAAATTCCTGTACACTTAGACACAGGGATTAAAAATACCAGGACCAAACTTGACTCGGTTGACCAGATCAAAACCAACCTGGGGTAATTACAATCTCCCCCGTTTTGATATACATCAACCTGAGTTAACTTAGGGTAAACAAACATAAACAAAATATGAATTAATATATAAAAATTAAGCACTTAAATTTTTTTGAAAAATTAGTGTCTACCCCTAACTTAATATTCTCCCTCTTTGATCACATAAAAAAAAAACTTAAAAGCTTAAGGAAAAAATATAAAATTTTTAACACAATAAATAGTGTCCAAAAAATCAATGTTTTTAAAATGTGCTTAAAAAAAGTTTAAAATATCAAGTCTAATTTTGAAATAATTTTTGAAAATTTATTTTTATTCGAAAAATTGTCAAAGTTAAAATTTTTATAAAAGCTAGAATTTTCAAAGAATTATTTTTAGAAAAATTATTAAAGAAAAATAATTTTCTAACATTTTTGAAAATCAATTTTAAATTTTATGTTAACAATTTGGAAAAATAATTTTATTTCGACATTAAATACATTTGAAAATTTTTCTCAAGGTTGAGAATATAATCAACAAATCTAGAAACATCAGATAAATTCGATTATTTGTAAAAAATTTTGAAAACATTTATGTAGATAGAACACTACAAACTTTTATCAAAAAAACTTTAAACTAATTTTCCTTCAAACAGTTATCAAAAAAAAATTAACAAGATAAAGTATTGATTACCAAAATTAATTTAAATAAAAGAAAATCAATAATTTAGGATATATTTAGGGACCCAATATAAATTTTTGTCAGCATGATTTATCAGAAACTTAAATGGAATATATAATTTGGGAACTTTTGTAATTTGGCCCCTATGAAATCTAAAATACCAATTGAGTTTTTCATATTTAATTTTTAAATTTTGTGAACATCTTGAACATGAATGGCTGTTTTTCAAAATTTTAATTTGAATCTTCAAATTTTCATTTTTAAATGTTATTTTACCATACATTTCTAATGGACAAGAAGATGATAATTATTTTTTTAGTTCTGTATTTTTATTTTCTATTTTATAAATAGACTTCAATATAGCTTTTATTCCTGAGTAAAGTTGATCAGAAGGTAGAAAATATACCTCACTTATCATATCACTTTTGAAGTCCGAAGCTCCCCCAACGTCGCTGCTATCTTCTGACGTGGCTCCCCCTTTATCTATGCTCTCTTCTTCTTGATGTGAAGCCATCAGCGCGAGTCCAGCGTGTACCTTGAGATCTAAATCTTCCGATGAAGACTCGTCCCAGGTTGCCTTTAAGTTGTAGACTTTTGACTTCGTTGCTCCTTATCCTTTATTCTTCAATTTGGGATAGTTTTCCTTGACATGCCCCTCTTCGTTGCATTGATAACACGTTATCTTTCTCTGAGGGTGTCTTTTGGTCTGTATTTCATTAAACTTATTAGATTTTTTAAAAAAATTTAAATTTCCTTACCATATATGCTGCTTCCTCTTCATCAGCTGCAGATACTTCATCATTTTGAGTCTTCCTTGAGTGAAGGGCAATGTTGTCCATTTTTCTTACATTTCCTGCACATCTAGATTCGTAAAGTTCTAAAGTGGAAAAAAGTTGCTCTAAGGTACTTACCTCAAGATCTATAGAGATGTAGTAGGTGTCGATTATCGAAGTCCAGTTTGGGGTCCTCGGAAAGGCATTCAATGTGTACCTTTGCGCATCCCGATTGCTTATCGATCCTCCGAGATTGTTGAGTTTCGTCATCAGCTCCTTAAGCTTAACATGAAGTTGTGCTACTGACTCTCCTTCTTTCAGTCGAAGGTTGCTGAGCTGATTCCGAAGCATATCTCTTTTTGCTAATTTGGCTTTGGAGGCACCTTCATGGAGTTCAAGGAACTTTTACCAAAGTTCCTTTGTAGATCGATAGTTCCCCATTCGGTTGACTTCTTGTGCAGGGAGTACGGTCATCAGATGGTATTCTGCTTTCCCGTTAGCTACAAAGTCAACCTGTTCCTTCTTTGTACATAGGCTTTCATCTTTGGGTTTGTCGTCGGTGTCCTTGGGAGCTACAAAATCATTTTTCATGATTAAAATTAAATCAAAATTAGTTTTAAAGAAAACCTGCATCTTGCGCTTCCAACTTGCGAACTCCCCCTCGAACTTTGGCGGGTAAATGACCGGTTCGACCATTGTGAAGTTGCTTCAGATGGCGGTTAGTCCTTCTGAAGCATCCTTGCTCTGATACCAATTGACAGTGATCGAAGGTCGGCAAGAGGGGCATGAATTGCCCCTTAAAATGAAAAATCAAATCTTTTGTTTTATCTTTAAACAAAGATGTTAGTTAGATCAAACATAAATAAATAACTTAAAAAATTGAGCAAACTGTAAAGAAAGAGGCAACCGAATTTTACTTGATTTGCAACCGGAGAGGTTGCTAATCCAAGGTGGAATGTGGCTCGATTCTCCTAAATAAAACTCTTTTGGACAGAGAAGCCTCTTACACGTGGAAAGCTCAGAAAAAGAACGAAACACTACATAGAATTCGTTTGTTAATGCTTGAATTCAATGAATGAATTAAAACTGAGCTCTAGGGGTCTATTTATAGCCCCGGTCAGACTTATCCATTTGCTGACGTGACACTTATAGGGAGTCCGAGTGCTCTTGGGTGCCTGACACAAGGCCTCATAGTTATCCAAAGAGCAACATTCGCAAATGACTAAAAATAGCCTCTCGAACACCTGTAAGCACAGGGGCGCCCGAGTTCTCGGGCGCCCGAGAGCCCAGGCGTGTTACGGTTGCAAGGTTGTAAACATAGTCCTACATCGAAAACACATGGGAAAGATTATAGGCTTATAAGGAAAAAAGATATCTCCATTGACATGAGGCCTTTTGGGAGAGCCCATGAGCAAAACCATAAGGGCTTAGGCCCAAAGTGGATAATATCATACCATTATGGAGATATCTAAATTCCTTTCGGTCATGACAATTGGTATAGAAAGAAAAGAGTTCAAAGTGAAAAAAATTTAATCAAGGGGGAGATAACTGGTTAAGGGGGAGAGCTCAAAATAAAATTTTATTTCCCTGTTTAAACTTGTTTTTATCTTAACATTGAACTGGGTTGCCATAATCAAAAAGGGGGAGATTGTTGGTGCCGGAAGCACCAGATCGAACCTTATTTTGATAAATGGCAAAGGGTTCAAGTTAAGCTGGTTTGTTTGTACTAATGAACTTGTAAAGCTTGCAAAAAAGTCCTAGGTAAGCTAGGCAAGAAGTCTTGACCTGTAGGGTTGAGCACGAAGTTCTAGTCGGAGATCGGGCAATGAAGACTTGGTGAGTGAAGCCGTGCATGAAGTCTTAGTCTGGGGGACCGAGCAGAAGATTTTGTCGAGTGGGGATTGCGAACAGGAGTCGAGACAGGTCGAGGTTGAACGTCGTCGAGTTTCGGGTTCTCGGAGGCCGAGCAAAAGTCCAACCGGAGGTTCCGGATGGCAGCAGGTAAACTCTCATGAGAGGAGTAGGTGAGGACGCGTTCCCTGGGAGGGAACAGTAGGCGTTAGTCAGACCTAGGGTTTCAGGTGAAACCTAAAAGTCAGGACCAAGATAGCACTGGCTGTAAATCCATACTTGCATTTATTCTGTTTATATTATTGTATGGAACTAACCCTTGTTGCAGCTAAAAAGTTGACCCAGTTGAACTAGGGTGCCTGAATGGGACTCAGGCGCCTGGAAGCTGGCAGCGGATCGCTGAGCTAGCGCAATGGTCAAGCTTACGTGGTGAGTGCTGAGTGGAGGAGCCACGTCAGCCCTCAGGCGCCTAAAAGGGACTAGGGCGCCTGAGTTAGGATAAAGTTTGACTGCACAACGAATAGAATTGCCGCCCAAGACGTTGCGACTAGGGCGCCTGAATGGCCTTTCAAACGCCTGAATGAGTAATATATAAAGGGGTCGAGAGCAACACTTCAGAACAACAATTCAATACTACAATCATTCTGTTCTCCTGTGTGTTGCGCGATCAAAGCTTCGACAACGCCGAAACATCGTTCGACTCTCCTAGCAAAAGTTTTTAGTTCATTCAAAAAGAAGTCGGTATACTTGTTTCATTTCAATCTGCGCACTTAAATCTTGTAATTTGTACATTCATCCGATTATTAGTGATTGCCCAAAGTAAACGATCAGGGATCGTGGGCCTTGCAGTAGGAGCCGGTCAAGTGTCTGAAGCAAGTAAAAACAACTCGTGTTAGCGTGATGTGTTTTGCTTTCTGCCTCTCCCCACTCAGGATTTTCAGCATGTCTCATAGAAATACATCCTCAAGAACACCTTATCTTCCATTTTCCATAAAAGGAATATATCATTTTTCAGTCACCACTGATTAAAAGAATTACCGATAAAGACCTCATAAGCAGCCATTTCTTAAAAACATCATCAGAGGATTTAATTTCAGCTTCAAACTATTTTTACAGTGAGTATCATAAACAGCCATCCGGCAGCTAGATTAATTTTCAACTTTACAGTGAGTGAGTGACTTCAGAAACTTTAGACCAGCCATTTCTTAACAACATCATCTCACAAACCATTTACCTAAAAGAACATAACAGATCATCATAAGCAGCCTCTGATCCATTCAATGAAAACCAAACTCCTTTCTTATCAGCATCTCAGAATTGTCATCATTTCTTATTCTCATGCTATTCAAAATCTGGCACGTCCCTGCAGCTGAAAAGAAAATCCTACTACAATTCAGCACCATCATAAGCATCATATAGAACATATATAATACAACATGATCTTCATATTAGTCCATACTCAGATGACAGGCTATTCAACAAAACAGAAACAGATCCACACTGAAAACCCAATCCGGCTCAAAATCTTTGAAAGCCAAAACATCCGGCAGCCATTTCTTAAAAACATCATCAGAGGATTTAATTTCAGCTTCAAACTATTTTACAGTGAGTATCATAAACAGCCATCCGACAGCTAGATTAATTCAGCTTTACAGTAAATAAGTAACTTCAGAAACTTTAGACCAGCCATTTCTTAACAACATCATCTCACAAACCATTTACCCAAAAGAACATAACAGATCATCATAAGCAGCCTATGATTGAGACCCAAACAATACTCAGCCCGCAGATATCAACAAAAAAAAACAGTTTCTGATACATACAATGAAAACCAAACTCCTTTCTTATCAGCATCTCAGAATTGTCATCATTCCCAAGAAAACCACCTTATTCTCATGCTATTCAAAATCTGGCACGCCCCTGCAGCTGAAAAGAAAATCCTACTGCAATTCAGCACCATCATAAGCATCATATAGAACATATATAATCCAACATGATCTTCATATTAGTCCATACTCAGATAACAGACTATTACAACAAAACAGAAACAGATCCACACTGAAAACCCAATCCAGTTCAAAATCTTTGAAAGCCAAAACATCGACAAGCACAATAAACACAATCCAGTAATTGTACCTCATCCCAACCTTAGCTTAGGGTAATCTCTTTGAGACTCTGATATAAGGCAGAGTCCTATCAATCTTACAAATGCCAAAGAGGGACTTACCTACCTCTGTGTCATTCCTATCCTCAGAGGTGATGAAAGCTTGGTTTGCAAGGTGATCTGCCGCCGCATTTGCTTCCCTATATATATGTGTAAGAAGAACTTGATATTTTCGTATTATGTATCTGATTTTGAGTATCAGATTGCGCAATTCCCAGGGAAGACAAGAAGAATTTAGAATCTTCAAGGATACCATTGAGTCAGATTCAAGCCATAAGGGAAACCAAAGATTTTCCACACATAACTCTAATCCTGCTAGTATAGCTTTCAATTCAGCCCTGATATTTGTTCTAATGCCAATCATACCACATTTTGTTAGAAGGATCTGACCTTCATGGTTCCTGATGATAACCCCATATGAAGAAGGTCCCGGATTCCCTTTGGAGCAACCATCCGTGTTTAGTTTAAACGACCCAAGACTCGGTTTCTTCCAATATACCACTGAAACAATTATTTTTGCTCTATTGGCTACTTGGAAACCCAGCGCTCGAGCTATGTTTTTACATTTCTTCCAATGATAATGCTTAATCAATCCTAATACCATTCCTAACTGAATATAGTTTTTAACCTTCCATATGATTTTACCTGCCTTTAGCTTTATCCCTTGATGCTTGGCTTCATTCCTAGCATTCCATAGAGACCACACAATCAAAAAAGGGATGATTTCTCTTATGTGGCCATTCCGTGCCCAAGCTGAACCCATCCTCCAACTATCAAAGAATAAGAACATGTCAACCCCAAATAATTGCCCAAAATGCATCCATACTTCTTCGGCTACCATGCTTTTAAAGAACAGATGATCCCAAGTCTCCAATGATTCACAACAGTGACATTTTGAGGCTAGATGAACACCTCTGCCTTGTAAGATATCATCCACTGGCAAACGATTCCTCAGGAAACGCCATATAAACACTGAAGCACTCGGCCATAACAGTTTACTCCAACAAGCACCCCAAATTGAAGCTATTGGCTGAGCATTTCTAATAGTATTCCAAGCAGATTTTAAAGAAAATTTCCCATTCCATGCAAGCTTCCAAACAATACTATCCGAGACATTCTGATGGCCCTCTGCATGAATTGTCTTTTCTTTCATATCAGGAACCACAACTTCTAAGACTTCCTCACCATTTTAGCCGGTAAAACTTCCTGTAATCTGCTCATTTTCCATCCCTGTTCATCAAAGAAATCTGCAATCTTGCAATTTGAATTTCCAACCACCTTTAGCTTTTGATACAAAGGCCCATGATCCATCCAAGTGTCGTACCAAAAGCTGAGTGCTCCACGCCCAATGATCCAACCAATACTTTCCTTTGCTAAGTTGCGAATTTTAATCAACCTGCGCCAAAAAGGAGAGCATTTCCAATTTACTAAAACTACACTTGGTGATTTCATTCCACAATACATTTTGCTTAAAAAAATTGCCCAAGGGGTTTTTTGCTCTCTAAATCTAAACCAAAGCTTCATGGTATTTGCTGTTGCAACATCCGATAACCTCCTTAAGCCCAACCCTCCTTCTAGCTTCGGCTTACAAGCTTCTGCCCAAGCCACCCAATGTATCTTTCTATTTCCGTGTGTAGTTCCCCAAAAGAAATTTGCAAAAATCATTTCCAACTGATAAAGAACTGATAAAGGTGGTAAAAGAACTTGCAATGTATATAGAGGAACTGAGGATAGCACACTATGTATGAGTGTCAATCGCCCACCATAGGTTAGCCTCCCAATATTCCATCCAAGAAGTTTTCTGCGTGCCTTCTCAATTAGTGGTTGAAAATAACTTAATTTCCTATTTCCAGCCGCAATAGGGACCCATAAATATATGATAGGAGGAGAGCCCTCCCTGAATCCAGTAATTGTTGCGATTTGATTTAATCAGGCGCTATTGATGCTCTTTGCAGGGAAAATAAGACTTTTACCAGCATTGACGGATTGCCCAGATCAAGCCTCATATTCATCTAGAAATTGCTTTACTCGTTTGACATTGTTAACAACCCCATTCATTACAATCATAATATCATCTGCATATGCTAGATGCGATATCCTGGCATCACAACCTGAAGTAAAGTACAACTGCGGGAACTTGCAAAAAAGTTTATCTAATCCTCTAAATAGAAACTCAGCAGCAATTATAAATAAAAGAGGGGATAAAGAGTCACCTTGCCTTAGTCCCCGCTTTGAGTGAAAAAAACCAGCCAAATGACCATTTACTTTGATAGAAAACCAACATTCAGTGATGCAACGCCGGATCAATCCTATAAAAAACCCCGAGAATCCGAAAGCCTCCAAAACTTTGAATAGAAAACTCCATTGAACTCTATCAAAAGCTTTGGCCATATCCAACTTTAAGATCAAATTGCCACCCCTAACATGATAGTTCAGCATATGATTAAGTTCTTGAGCCAGTAAAATATTATCTGAAATTAATCTTCCTGCTACAAAACCACTTTGAGAGGGAGAAATCAATTTTTCCATAATCTGTCCCAACCTTGAAGAAATCATCTTAGAGATGATTTTATTGGAAAATTGCACAAATTAATAGGTCTAAAGTCCTTCCACTGTTGTGCATTGTCTATCTTGGGAATCAACACTATCGTGGTAGCCGCCATCCCTTTTGGCATTGAATTGCCATGAAAAAAGTCCAAAACTGCCTCATACACATCTTCCTTTATAATATCCCAGCAAGCCACATAAAATTCAGTAGAAAAGCCATCTAGACCAGCCACACTGTCCCTTTTCATCCCCCATACAATTTGTTTGATCTCATCCAAAGTCGGTAGAGCTGAAAGGTTAGAATTTTCACCAGCAGTTATAAGGGTTGGGATACAATCAAAACTTACTGAATCACAATTAAAATCCTCTCCAGTCAGTAGCTTCTCAAAGAAACCCGCAGCTGAGGCATTAATTTCTTCAGGTTTGTCTGAACATACACCCTCCTCCCATATTCTAAAAATCCTGCTTGTCATTCTTCTTTTCTGCGCCAGATTATGGAAAAATTTAGTGTTTCTTTCACCTTCAACTGCTCATTTGGCCGCAACCCTTTGTTTCCAAAAGATCTCCTCCATATTAAGAGTTTGAAAGAGTAATGTTTGATACTTTGCCCTGTTCAGCCTGTTTGCTTCCGTAGGGTCTAAGTCGAAATCTCTTTCCGCAGCTGCAAAAAAGTCCTCTGCTTTCTTAATATTATCATGTATGTTTCCAAATACTTCCCAATTCCACCATTTCAAATGAGATTTGAGTCTTTTCAGTTTAAGTTGCAGTTTATACAGCCTAGTCACTGAAGTTGGAAGCATCCAGTTTAACTTGGCTGTTTGCAAGAAATTATGGTGCTTAATCCACATATTTTGAAACCGAAAGGAGGCAGCCGACTTTTTGAAACCAGGGAAAGTAATCAGAAGAGGGCAATGATCTGAAGCTGCTCTACTCAAGTGCTCTACCCGTACCGAGATTCATGAGTCTGCCAAGAAGGCGAAATAAGCACTCTGTCCAACCTCTTCCAGATTTTGCCATTTGTCCATGTAAATTTATCACCCACATAACCACAATCCAACAATCCAGATAGCATAAGAAATTCATTGAAATCATTTGTTGGTCCCAATCTAGAAAGAAAGCCTTTAGAACATTCACTAGAATTAGATATCACATTAAAATCTCCTCCTACTAGCCAAAAAGCATCATTATTTGGTCTGATATCCAGAAGTTTTTCCCAGAGAGAGGATCTCTCTAGCTGACTGCATTTAGCATATATCACTGTAACTATCATATTGATAGGAAAAACTTGCGAGCTTATTTCTAAATGGAGGAATTGCTCATGATCAAACAAAATCCTACACATAATGTTAGGATCAAACAAAAACCATATTTTTCCAGTACAATTGGCTATAACTGTTTCAAAACCCAACCTTCTTGTAATGAAAGCTTCATCTAATTGAACAAAAGGTTCAAGAATTCCCAGAAAATTAAGATGGTAAAATTTCTTCAGAAAAAGCACTCTACGTAGGGATGCCTTATTACCTATCCCTCTTATGTTCCAAATGATACCAGACATTAAAAAATTGAGGAGGAGGCAAACCTTTGTCCTTGAGCTTTGCTTCTAGTTTCTCTTCGGCCACCTATTGGCACATTATTAGGAATAAGAGCTCTCTTCCCTTTCTTTTTATTTACTGCATCTAATACTGTATCTTGAAATTGCGCAACGCCCCTGTTTTCTGCAATTTCTGATTCAGCGAAATCCTTTACAGTCTCATTCTCCTCAAGAACCTTATTATCTTGCACAATTAAATTACTCCTGATGTTGGTTTTACGCATCACTTGTATATTGTTAACTCCGAGCCTTTTACCCCTGCCTGGACTGATTAACAAAGGTGGAGAAAAATTTCTTTGCACTTGCTCAGCCTCTACACCATCAGATTCTTCCTCCACCTCAAAAGATTTGGACAAAATAGCCTCTTTTAAAATCTCCTGATTTTCCCAAAAGCTTCCATCTTCCTCCTGATCTGAATTCTCTGATAAATGTTGCAATCTGTCTGCTGAAACAACTGCCTCATTGTGAGCATAAAGCTCATCTCCAAATTTCAAAAAATGTTGTTGATCCTCAGTCCCCTTACCTTGCTCAACACTTGCAAAAATATCCCCAGCTGTATTTTGTTTAGCCTGCAATTCTGAAACAGCAACTGACTTGACTTTAAAATTCTCTGATTGAGGAGGAGGCATATCAACAATGCCTTCCTGTTCATCATTTCCCAATTGGCTAGTAGATAAAAACGATTATCAGAAATTCCATCTTCTTTATTGCCAGCATTATAACCTCCTACTTGTCCATTCTTTTTAATCCATTTTTGTTTCTTGGATTATCCGAAGCCAATTTTTCAGCTTGTAACTCAGGTAAACTAAGGGCCACTACTTTTTCTCTTCTGCTATTTAAATTTATATTTGAAACTGCATCCGATCTCTTAAACTCATTCCTGGTAGCTTTCCACACTGGTTTTTGTTGGAACTTGGATGGCTAGAGAGGGGGGGGTGAATATAGCCAAACACTTGGTCTTTGTCACTTATCGATTTTCTGCACTCAAACTTTTAGTAGCACAGCGGAAGTAGTAAAAACAGAATATGCAAAAAACTTAAACCCTAAACTATGAGCAAACACAAGAACGCTAACAAGAGGATTTACAAGGTTCGGGGATAACTTGTCCCTACTCCTTGGCGTGCCCTTAAGGTGGGTGATCCCTTGATCGTTGGCAGATTAAGCCCCGGAAGATCCGGATAGAAAGCA
Source organism: Boesenbergia rotunda (assembly GCA_024364735.1). Taxonomy (NCBI): domain Eukaryota; kingdom Viridiplantae; phylum Streptophyta; class Magnoliopsida; order Zingiberales; family Zingiberaceae; genus Boesenbergia; species Boesenbergia rotunda. The sequence goes on along the minus strand of JAGFNQ010000370.1, from coordinate 151,998 downwards.
ACCTCCTTCTCGGTGGAGTAACCTCTCCACAGCGTTTCAATCAAGGATATAGTTTTAAGCACAATGAAATACAAGAAAGATCTTACTTAGCACTTAGCACAGACAAGAACACAGCAAGCTTCTTCCGAGCTCCACCCAGCAAGATCTCACACAAGAACCCCTTCCTTCGTGTCTTCTCGCTGTTGGACTCAAAGCCTCTTGTTCCTTCCTCCAAGTGCTCAAGCAAGGGATGGCTGTTTCAAAGATCACAGTAGCTTTCTCAAGAGTGGATGATCAGCCAAGAGCACAAGCATGCAGCCAAGAATCGCAGCAGAAAACCAAGGCAACCCAAGTTCTGTTGAAGCAAAAGTTCTTCTCTGCTCTTCTCCACCACGCTGCTTATCCACTCTCCACAAGCGCCAGGTCAACATCTCACTGCAGCCTCCAGCTGCTCTCCTGCAACCACTAGCCACCACTGAGCTCTTCTGGTGTTAAATTCGGCGACACAAAACCTGGACCAGAAATTTTTCGGTGATTTATCGGAGATGTTTAGGGTTTTTGAACCTAACAGGGTTTGAATGAAAGAAAATTCTAGACATGAGGTATTGGATCGAAAGTTTGGAGATTGGAAGGGCTAAATTGCTAAAAACATTAGTAGGAGAGTTAGGGGCGTGATTTTTCCAAATGGTAGGGGTTGTTTCGCAAAAAGGGTTCACTTAAAAACCCTCTTTTCCCCTTTAGCCGCAGCCACCCCCGAATCCCTTCTCGCCTGGGTGGATTATCGCCTGCCCTAACCCACAGAGCCTGACGCCCATCGCCTCCTCTGTGTGGCGACCGAAGCTCCGAGTCCGATCATCCTTGCCGACTTTTCCAACCCGGTTGAGACGCCAGAGCTTTCGATCCATAGGCCGACGTCGTTTCCCTCAGTGAGCGCCAACCAACAGCTGATCTCTGTTCTTGTTCCGCTATCATCGGTGGTTGAGGGAGTTGTTGTCGAGGTCCTTGCCGGCTGCCAACCTAGGGGTTTCCTCTGCTATGGGCTGCTCTCTTGCTCTCTCTCAGATCCGAACAAGGAAAGGAGCAGCAGTTACTGCAATCAGAGGTAAGGATCAAATTGATTTGTGTTCCTGCGTAGAATCACAGGTTTGGTTTGTATTCGGTTGGATTGGTTCTGATATTGATTTGTTTCCTCTGGATCGATTTGTGTGCTCAGCGAAGGTAGGTCTTAAGACTGAGGAAGAACTTGGGTGGCTGGTCTTCTTACAGTTTTGTTCTTCCCGGATCTGAACAGGGGTGACTTCACTGGCTCCAATCTCAGGTAAGATTAGATAACCTAGGTTCATTCCTTTGAGATTTCAGTGGTAGAATTGGTGCTGAATAGAAGGATTAATGGGTGATCAGATCTTATTAGGGATCTTAGGAGTTGTTCAATTTTGGATTATGATAGATGCGATTTTGATCTATTGAGCTTTTGGATAGTTGCCGTGAGCTGTTCTTTTGATTCCTACAGAGTTATGGATTTATTATGTTCATGTGGTTGGATTGTTTAAGTAGGTTTTGAATCATGATAGGTTTATTTTCTGTTTAATTAGGAAGTTGGAATTCACATGGGATTGAATCTGGTAAACCCTTATCATCAGTAGCTATAATGGAATGTTTATTCTTGGATTTTGCTATCTGATCTAGCTCTAATTTGAACTGAGAATTGGGTTGATGGGTTTCCATATAGTAGGTGTTTGATGGATTTTCGGATCTTCACCCGATTGGTCCTGAGTTATGATCCAGATTCTATTTTGGGATCACTAGTTGTTCTTGCCTGTGTCTTGTTGGAAGTTTCCTAATCGAATCAGAGCATGAGATGATTAATTTGTCTTGGGATGGGTTAGGTTTAAATCTAATCTTGATTACATGGAATAGTTAAGAACCTATCACCTAATTAGATATAATTAAATGAAAAAGGTGATTAGGTTAACCCTGATATGGTTTAAGGATTTGTTTAGCTACTTAATAATTGTATGATAGCTAAAAATATATCCTTTGATACAGGACATTGAATTGGATTTACCGTTGCGGATTATTGACGGGTGGTTCTTTCTTATTGATACGGACTTCACTTACTTGGAGGCGGGTACCCCTGACTTATCTTTTTAAATATTGTCTTACTATTATGCATAGTTTGCTATAGATAATAGTAAGTTTATACGCTGTACCTGCCTTTGTGTATTATGATCTGATATATGTTGTTTAGATTACTCCTATTTAGTTCCATACAGTCTCGATATTTGCCATGCGTACATATGTGCTGAGATACAGCAATAGGTAACTTTGTATCTGTAGTTGGATTGATTCCTAGATATACCTTTCATGGATACCTAGGGTTGAATGGTTAGATCTGGATATATGCGTTAGACCTATACCTTTCCCACCGAGGTGTGGTTGGATTGATTCCTAGATATACCTTGCATGGATACCTAGGATAGAATGGTTAGATCTGGATACATGCGTTAGACCTATACCTTTCCCACCGATGTGTGGTTGGATTGATTCCTAGATATACCTTGCATGGATACCTAGGATAGAATGGTTAGATTTGGATACATGTGTTAGACCTATACCTTTTCTACCGGCATATGGTTGAGGATCTGATTAGTGAGGTGGGTGTCGTTATCATACTTTACCCTCTAGGTTGTATACTGAGCTGTAGACTCTGTATGATTGTATACTGGCGATTATCGGCTCCCCTAGGGTCTGAGCCCGTCGCGCAGTCAGGTTTCCTATATTGATTGAACTATTAGCACGATGCTATTATCATGATGGAGACCATCGGCTCCCCTGAGGTCTGAGCCCGTCTCTAGTCATGCCTGCATCATATTTGCATAGCCACAGGTGCTGGGCTACATATTGCATCCGCCACAGGTGCTAGGCGTCATGATTGCATTGCCACAGGTGTTGGGCATCATATTTTGCATAGCCAAAGGTGCTGGACTACATATTGCATCCGCCACAGGTGCTATCATATTTGCATAGCCACAGGTGCTGGGCTACATATTGCATCCGCCACAGGTGCTAGGCGTCATGATTGTATTGCCACAGGTGCTGGGCATCATATTTGCATAGCCACAGGTGCTGGGCTACATACTTGCATTGCCACAGGTGCTGGGCATCATATTTGCATAGCCACGAGTGTTGGGCTTTATATGTTGTACGCCACAAGAGGTTGGCTTCTCTAGGCAACCATGAGTGGTTGGCTTGTCTGTTTTCTGTTCACCCGACCGCCTGTCCGGTGGTGGCTGAGGTGTGTACAGAACAGATCGTTGTACTATGTGTATAGGATGCTTTGCACCTTTGTTGGTGCTTATGGTGTTTGAGTGTGGTGTATGTTTGATATACACTTACAGGTGACATACACATTGGGATTGTGTATTATTTTTGAGGTTATATAGAGGATTGATTACACCTACCTACAGGATAGACAGACTCTGGTATGTATTTCACCCTTAGTCTTTAGATATGCTTTATCCTCTATATTCGAGACTGTATCAGCATGATTTTTATTATTATTTATATCTTGCTGTGCATATATGTTTCTGGTATCCGCTGAGTTTATTTGGACTCACCACCGTTGCCTATATTTTTGTTTCCAAGATGATTGGTCGCCGGAGGAGCCCTAGTTGCCAGTCCCAGGTCCCTACGACTCCAGTGATGGGTGCTTCCGCGTAGTTCTCTTTTCGTTACGCTTTATTATGTGGTTTGTATTGGTTTTATGTCGTGGTATTTGTATCGTTTCATTTGTCTTGGTATTGTATTTTTGAGTCCTCTGATGGACTATGTGTTTGTTGTTTTTGTTGTAAGTCGGACCGGTCCGCAGTCAGGTATGAGTTACTTAGTTGTTTTGTGTTTTATATCGTGTTTATCTATTTTGGAGGCCCGAGGCCCAATTAAACTGCGTGGTGATGTTATATAGGTTATGTGTATGTGTAAATTGTCCGCCGGACAGGGGAGGTGCTGTCCGATTTTCTATTGGATCAGCAGCTCCTAGGTCTCGGGGTGTGACATCTGGACTCCCTGAGCTTCCCTCAGACCAGCCCCAGTCAGCAGCTCCAGCCAGCGCCAGCGTCCGTTACAACCTGAGATATAAAACGGACAAACCTGCTCCAAGGAAAGACCTCCATTGACTCTCCTTAAGTGTTTGAATCCTTCCCTGTCACTGCAGCTTAATCAGAGCATTAGCATAGCATATCACTCAGTAAATCAAGTATCAGGGATCAAATGCAGAGAATCAGATACGGTCAGACGCGATCAGAGCGTCTGACAGTGCAATTTGAATTAAAGTGATCGGTCACCAGACCGATCCAGGGCTTGTGGGTCGGTCACCAGACCAATCTACCGCTTTGTTGGGACTCCCAGCTCTCACGGCGACACAAGCCTGATCGGTCACCAGACTGATCAGAGTGAAGCCTGATCGGTCACTAGACCGATCAGGTAGCTCCCTGTCCGATCATGCTCAAGCCTGATCGATCCACGTCTGAGTGAACAGTAACCGCGGAAATCAAATCCTAAGTCGTGGATCGGTCACCAGACCGTTCAGGAGCTGATCAGCGAAACTCACTGAGTGCTTCCTGATCGGTCACCAGACTGATCAGAAGCAAGGCAGTGAGGAAGCTGTCTGCTCCCTGATCGGTCACCGGACCGATCAGGAGCCAAGTAACGAGGCAACGGCCTGCTCCCTGATCGATCACCAGACTGATCAGGAGCCACACAGTAGGTTCCCAACCTCACTGTGCGCTCCCTGATCGGTCACCAGACCGATCAGTCATCACTAGATTGGTCACCGGACCGATCCACGATGGAGCAGCGTGCCAAATTCCCTGATCGGTCACCAGACCGATCCAAGGACTCAAACCTAGCCCTCCAAGCTAGGGTTTCATCCAACCTAGCCCTCCATGCTAGGACTTTTTCACCTAACCCTCCAAGTTGGGAATTTTCACCTAACCCTCCAAGTTAGGACTATTCACCTAGCCCTCCAAGCTAGGACTTTTCACCCAACTCTTCCGAATTAGGACTTTTCCAAACCTAGCCCTCCAAGCTAGGACCTGACCCTCCAAGCCAGTACTTTTTCACCTAACCCTCCAAGTTGGGACTTTTCACCTAACCCTCCAAGTTAGGGCTTTTCACCTAGCCCTCCAAGCTAGGAATTTTCACCCAACCCTTCCGAATTAGGACTTTTCAACACCTAGCCCTCCAAGCTAGGATTTTTCACACCTAACCCTCCAGGTTAGGATTTTCCAACACCTAGCCCTTCAAGCTAGGATTTTCCATACCATGCCTAATCCCCGATCAGGACTTAATCATAATCATATCATAATCATCAACCTAAACTAAAATCGGTGTCAACACCAAAACAACAATCGAACTTTTGCTTCAACAGAACTTGGGTTTCCTTGGTTTTCTGCTAGTTCCTCTTTCACTCAAGGTTTTGCGCTCATCTCTTGCGCCGAGAACTTTCTCCTGCGCGACCTCTCCTTCCAGCCTTCAAGATCCTCTCAAATCAACTTTAATGGCACCAAAGTGAGTTTTTGGTTTAGTTTTTCTTACATATCAGTTCATAGTGTATGTATTTGCACTAACCATGGTGTATCTTTTGGTGTTTTAATGTTGTGCCATGACCTTGCTTATGCCATGACCTAAACTATATGTTCGTTGATTTTTGATCAACTCTTACATTTGTGATCCTTTGATTTGTCATGACTCCACTGATTAAATCAAATCCTGTGTTCTTGATCAAACTCATGTGTTCACCTGTTTATTCTTCTTATGATCAATTCTTGGGTCATTGATTAAACTTTGTCTTGACCAATGCGATCAAATCTTGATCAAACCTGTTGTCTTGATTATTCCAATCCTTTAGAAGATCATCCAAAGGGAAGGACCCAGTGGAGGAAAGCTCAAAGGGAAAAGGCCCTTCATCATCTACACCTCCTTCGGGACCTCCTCCACCTCCACACACTAGGTTTTAAAACATTTATTATGCTCTAGATTTTCAATGACACAACTTTAAACTGATGCCATGTCGAACTGTGGACCAAACCTTCATCAACGAACATTGTCCAACAGTCCGGCAAATTATTGAACATTATAATCTTCAATCCATTCTGTACCTTGAGAGGCCAATCAACTTTGATTTGGTCTCTGAATTCTATAACAACATGGTTAGTGGGGAGGGCACGGCGTGGAGAACCCATGTTGCCAGTGTCGACCTTAGTTTTAATTGATCTATTTTCACTGACTTTCTTGGCTGTCGTCGGTTAGCAAATGATTTTTCTCTCTACCCTTATGTTCCTGATCCTCTTCCGGTTCCCTTTGATGGAGCCACTCCTGATTCAATCTACGAGTATTTTCTAGGCCATCCCAGGCCAAGGGGTTCCGGTGAGCGTGTTGGGACCAGGTGCATGTTGACATGGATGCGGGTTTGTAATTTCAAAATTAATTACATGCAGCGGAAGATTTAGCATTAATTATTTCTCTAAATCATTTAACCACACATCTAAGCATGCAATTTTATCTTGTGTAGACATGATCATATATTTGAAATTTTGCAAAAACGTAAACTAATTTACATATTACCTCGCGTAACTCGAAGGAAGGGACGAGATCCAACCATAAGCGTCCCTTGGAAGCTCCGCCTCTATTCGCGTCCACGCCGAGTATCTTCGGGATGACTTTGCAAAGCCACGAGTTTCGTGTTCTCGAGAACTACTAGATTCTCCGAGAACGTGACGAGAAAAACCAAGAGAGAAGTCAGAAGACTAACCACAAAAGGATGGCCGGCTGGTGCTTCTTCTTGGGGCTGGTTGGCGCACGGCAAGAAGGGGAGAAGAGAAGGAGAGAAAGAGAGGGAGAGAGCCTATGCCTTCGTCTCTTCGATTATCACTCAAGCCTTGCCTTGGGTCCTTTATATAGTGGCCTCTCAACCATCAAGCCTCTCAAATATGGAATAACTTATTCCATTATGCCAAGTTTGATTTTATATCATGGTTAAAATCATATTTTAATTCATGATAAAAAATCAATCAAGTCTCTTCTCTCCTATGGAATAAATTTCCTTATCATGGTAAATCGATCCATGATTGATTTTATAAAATAAACCAATCCATGGTTCATTTTAATTTCCATGAAAAATAAACCAAACCTTGGTTTATTATATAAAAATTTATATCATCCATAATTTTATAAAACAAACCACACTTAGTTTATTTTATAAATTGAACCAAAAACTTGGTTCTCTCCCTTTGTTGTGGTCGACCAAGCAAAGAGGATGGAGACCCTCTTTGGCCGGCCAATCCAAGCCAAGCCCCAATGAATTAAACTTATTTAATTCATCTATTAAGTCTTCAAAAGACTTAGCCATTTTACGCTTCCGATGCGTCTCTGAAAAATTCAGATTCGACTTATCGTTTGGCTCAACCAAACCTAATCTCTCTTGATTGAAAAATCCAATTTTCAACTTGTTTTAAATCCCTCGGATTACTCGTAGTGCGTGTGACTAAATAGGCTTTCGATTTATGTTGGTCGTCTATAATTAATCAATTAATTATAGAGCGATCATGAGTGGCACTTAGTAGTACATCATGATCCCCAATTAATCGAAAGATCAACGGTTGACCTCAGAAACAATTCTGAAACCCTTCAGCAGCTATAATGAATTGTGCCCCATTCCCTTCACCATCTTATACCCACTTGGTTCAGAACATGGTCTATGTGTGTCAGTCCCCACTAGGCTGACTACGTCACACCTAGCCCAAGTAACGTTTTCTCATCCTACGGATTCTAATTACTCTCATGTATTTAAGAGATTTATACTCTGAACATGTCATGCTCTGGCCAGAGGCTTTGAGTAACAATCCGACGATAGGCCTCGGGTATAGATCTCCTCGCAAGGAGTGGTGAATTCTTTGTAGGCTGTTCAAACATCTTCGGGCACTTCGGCTTATACCCAATCATCCTGGGTCCACACCTCCTTGGAGATGCTTGCTTATGATGTCAAAGTATAAGTCTCCATAACCAAGATGACTTGAACACCGCAAGTTAAAGGAACATCGCACTTAAGCTGCAGTAAGAACTTCACTGACATATCTATATGTAGACTACCATATGAAGTTTTACAGCCAGTCACTCCAATGAACTAGTTCCCTTAACTAGCATTCATGTTTATCTCCGGACATCTCAATGTCACTAGCCAGTGAGAATCAGCTGATTAGAGAATAACCCATGCTAGTCTCAACAGAATTGATAGTGTCCGTATTTATCAATTCATCGACTAGAGACAATTTCAATACTTCACAATTGCACATGTAGAGATAATCACTAGTTGTGAATTCATCACAAATTCTCTCATGCTGTGAATTGTATTGCGGACATTCAGTAAATGAGTTTAAGATCTCAATCAAATACACAAACATGTATACTCAAATAGTGAATATTCATTTATTAGAATAAATGATTACAATCATAAGGCGATTGCCTTAGGACACTTCTCTCATATCACTAACAGAGCGCACCCGTGATTTTCCCACATTTCCTGCTCTTCGCCTTACCCCTATTGAGTATGTTTTGTTTAAGATCATCACGAATTGTCTCCTCCCGACTACTTCGAAACACTTAGATGAGATTCACCCGTCCACTGCTTGATGCTCTACGGGATGCATCAGCAGTTAGACTTTGACCCAGTGGCTTTTGTCTATTTCTCCATCATTGTCCACAGTCAGATGTATGACCAGACAGTTTATATGCCATTTGGCCACATCATCACTGCCTGGCTGGAGTCGGTTGGCATTGACACTTCACAGGGCTGCATTGTACCCATGATTCGACAGGACTGTCGAATTGATCGTCGCATGATGGCCCAGTCTGGCATTGTTGTCGGACCACAAGGGCTGAGGTGGAAGGATCGACGACATGTGGGGGAGTTACCAGGAGCAGTCCCTGATCAGGAGGCGTCTGCTGGTGCTGAGGATTATGATGAGTGGGCTCCTGACTTACGCTGGCAGGTTGCGGAGTTAGAGCAGTTGATGCAGCGCGAGCTAAATATTTCTGAGCTCTAGCACCAGGAGGTCAGCTCGGAGTTTCAGTCTTTCGATCGCCGACTCGACGCTCTCGCATCCGACGTCTCTGAGATCAGCTCACTACAGGACACATGGTATGAGGAGTGGTATCATCATACGTTTCTTGGTGGTGCGTCCCCCAGCAGCCCTCCATCAGGGGATGTTATATATATTGTTGACTCTTCAGACGATGACCACGCGGGGGATTGATGACATTGATTGTTATAATGAGTGTCATATTTGATTGTGCTTAGTTCTTTTGAGGTGTCTTGACCTTGATGCGACATGATGCATCTGATATTTTACATATATTTTATATTTGCCTTATCATGTTTTGATTATTGGCATCTATGGGTGTTCACATGATTACTATCTGCGTGTATGCCTTATTATGCATGCTTATGATTTTGCGTATGATGCCTTGCCCGTATGATACATATGCCTGTTTTGCCATGTTTTATCTTTGTCATATGTATTCATATGTTTATTAAAAATTTATCATATCATTGTTGTTTTGGATACCCCTAGGGTTGAGGGGGAGTATGGTTAAACTTAACAGCCCCTCTAGATTCTTTTCGGTGTTCGACAAAGGGGGAGAGTATGGTTGGTTAAGTTTAGGATGATTATGTTGTAGGGGGAGGATCCTGATTCCCCTATGATTCTGAATTGAGAAATTGATTGGGAATCCCTAAACTTAAAATCGGGTTGTCAACACCAAAACAACAATCAGGGTCAGACTGCATCAACAGTTTTGGCCTATTTCCATTAGCATAGCATTCCTCTTCATTGTGCCCCAAATGTCTACAATCTACACAATATTTTGGCTGTCGTTCATAGATCACCTTCTGTAGGCATTTTTCCTCCCCAATTCCAATCCAGAAATCATCTACCTTGGGCCTTAACAAGTCAATCTCTACACATATTCTAGCTACTGATAATCTGGTTCCATCAGCCGTGCCCTCATCAATTTTGATAGGTTTCCCAACAATCCGAGCTACCGAGAAGAGGCTGTGCTTGTTGAACATGTGGATTGGCAAATCAGGAAGCTGGATCCAGATTGGCACCACTGAAGATTCCGCTTCATAGGAAAAATGAGGTGACCATTTGAAAATTCTCAAAGCCACACCACCATAAACCAAAGCCCTCGACCCCAGATGCGTGCCATATCCTCATTTGAGGTTAAATGGATAAAAATATAACCAGCACGCAGAAATCTAATGTTGTAGTGACTAGATAACCCTAGATTATCAAAAGCTTGAAGAACTACTGCTTGACTAGGCCGCCACCCCGAGAACATCCCAATCAGAGCAAACTGATACGGCTCGGCCATACCTAGTATTTCCTCGTCAGAATAGAAAATTCCAGGCTTGTTATTGTAGATTGAGATAGGCTTGAAAGAATTCCCCACATCATCAAAACTATTTTTAACTGTTCGAGGCGAGACCGGTTTCACAGTCGCCGCATAAGAAGTAAGAGTATGAGCCGACTTTGCAATCTTAGGAGGGTTTACAGTGTCAATCTTGGAATTAGCTGCCATCATCTGAGAGGGGTTTACCTCCATATGAGATTGATTTGTAGTCGACGTCTCCTTCTCAGTCCCTGATGCTGCAGATCTGATGCCAGAAATATTTTGATCTACATCTCGCGAGGAAACCAAAGGTGGAAAAGGAGAGGTGACGGGGAGGGAAGGAAAGTGTTGTGGATCCATCGCCGACGCCCTAGGTCATTCTTAAATCCGAAGGTTTTGTTTAAGTGATATTCACCCCCCCCCTCTATCGCTCTTTTTCGATCCTACAAGGCACCCGTATGCTTACGGGCGCCTGAGAGTGGGTTTGGTCAGCAACCGCTGACCACTCTTCAGCGTGACTTCCGGTATTCTTGGGTGATTTCTAGCTAACCGGAGTTAGACTCACCAGAACTCGACTCCGTCCTTTTGCCCTTCGAGCGTCATTCCTCCCAGCTTCTCATCCCTCAGACACCGCGCGCATCCTTCTTGCTCCACCGACGTACTCTTCTGTAGAGCTCTACATCACTCGGATGCACCGAGCCCATCGGCTCCCTTTCCGTGTCTTCCTTCTCGACCGCTGCGTCTTCCGCTCGACTTCCTGCGCTCCTAAGTTCCTATACACTTAGACATTGAGATTAAAAATACCAGGACCTAACTTGTCTCAGTTGACCACATCAAAATCAACCTGGGATACTTACACACTATTCATGTCTGATGCTTTTTGCACCAACAAGAAAACCCTTTAGTTAAAGCTATTTATGAAAAATATTACATGGTTTACTTTTTTAGACTTAAATCATCCTTGGACTCAATAGGAATATCAACTTGGTTCAAATTCTGTTCTTTAGCATTAATTCTTAGTTACTGCTTAATTATTTCATAATTTGTTACTTGTTACTTATCATTTGCTTTTTTTAAAACATAACTCTTGACATTTTCATAATTTTCTTATGATTTTGCAAAATTCATAGACTTTGATTCTCAATATTTTCTTTATATCTCCTTAATCAAAATTTTCTTTCAAAAACAAGTGGGAGAATATTGATAAATATAATTCAAAAAGAATATCTACTATATTTTTCTTGATATATGGTTAAGGGGGAGAGTAGAAAAAGTAAAGTTAAAAATTTTTTTAAAAACTTTGTTTTCGAAAGGATGCTCTTTTTTAAAAAAGAAAACTCTATTTTTTAAATGCATATTTTCACTTTAACTTATAGTTTTTTTTATAATACTCAGAAGTTCTCAAAATATTTTTATACTTAGAATTATTTTTCCAAAGTAATGAACGTTTTCATACTTAGAATTTTTCAAAAAAATTAGAAAATCTTTCAAATTGAAAATTGCATATTTTTTTAAAAGCTTCAGGGGAATAATTTCAAATCAATGGGGAGCTTTATGCACTATTTTAATTTTGCAAGGTTTTTCTTTTCAAAAATTGCAAATGTTTTTAAAACAAGGGGGAGATCACTTATCAAGGAGGAGAGCTAGATGTTTCTGTTCAAATTTCCTCAAAAGCCTTAAGAAAATTGCTTTAATATTGAATTTGTTGCTTAACTATGGTTTATTTTCTTGTTCATATATTTTTAACTTAACTTTTGACCTGGGTTGCCATAAATCAAAAAGGAGGAAATTGTTGGTGCTGGAAGAACTAGATCAAACCTAGTTTTGATAATGGCAAAGGGTTCAAAGTTAAGTTTATGTGGTGATCTAATGAATTTGCTAAGTGTGCAGGAAAGTCTTAGTTAACCTAGGCATGAAGTCTTGATCTGCAGGGTTGAGCACGAAGTCCTGGTCGAGTACTGGCACGAAATCCTGGCCAAGGGTTGGGCACTGAAGACCTGATCGAGCGTTGGGCATGAAGACCTGGTTCGAGGAATTAGGTATAAAATCTTGGTCGGGGACTAGGCACCATAGACCTGATCCGGAAGATCGGGAAGAAGACTTAGCCGAGCCAGGACTATGGACAGAAGTAGAGATGGGTCGAGGTTCGGACGTCTCGAGATCCGGAGTTTTGGAGGTCGAGCAATAGTCCAACCGGAGGACCCGGTTGGCAAAAGGTAACTTCTCCAGAGTGGAGTAGGTGAGGATGCGTTCCCCGGAAGAAGGAACAGTAGGCGTCGGTTCTACCTAGGATTTCATTTAAAATCCAAAGTCAGAACCAGACAGCTCTAGCTGTCATTCATGCATGCATTTACTTTATTATATTATGTTCTTAGACTAACCTTGGTTGCAGGCTAAAGGAACCAACTGCTGCGAATAGGAGCGCCTAAGAGGGCTCAGGCGCCCCAGAGGGGTTTTTCAGTTGTTGGTGAAGCTGAGTTGGCGATCGCTGGTTGGACGTGCTACGTCAGCTCCTAGGCACCTCAGCACTCCCAGGCTCCCAAGAACAGGATAAAGGTTGGCCGAGTCTATGGATAAGGATGTGACTGCTCCTAGGAGACCTATCGGGCCCCTTGTATACTCGGGCTTTCGAGACCTCTAGGGCGCCTGGCTTCTCGAGCGCCTGAGCCCTCTCAGGCGCCCTAGCTACTATTCTTAGCCTGCAATCAGGGTTAGTCTAGGAAAACAATAGTATATATAGAATGCATGAATATTTGACATCCGAAATTGTCTGTCCTGACTTTTGATTTCAAATGAAATCCTAGGTCATACCGATGCCTACTATTCCCTCTTTTGGGGAATGCGTCCTCACCTACACCACTCTAGAGAAGTTACCTTTTTCCAACCGGCACCTCTGGTTGGACTTTTGCTCGGCCTCTGAAGCTCCCAGATCTCGAGACATCCGTACCTCGACCCGTCTCTACTTCTGTCCATTGTCCTCGCTCGGCTAAGTCTTTTGCCTGATCTTCTGGATCAGGTCTTTGGTGCCCAGTCCTCAACCTGGTCTTCATGCCCAACCCTCGATCTGGTCTTCGGTGCCCAGCCTTCGACTAGGTCTTCGTGTCCAATCCTCGACCAGGACTTCGTGCTCAACCATGCAGGTTAAGACTTCATGCTCAACCCTGTAGGTCAAGACTTCATGCCTAGACAAACTAGAACTTTCTTGCACACTTAGCAAATACATTAGATCACAACACAAACCTATCTTTGAACCCTTTGCCATTATCAAAACCAGGTTTGATCTGGTACTTCTGACACCAACAGTATTTGCTCCTCGAATAGAAAATCTTTCAATCGATTAAGGCTAAGCCAATTAATCAGCGAATTTGGGAGATTATTTGCGAGAGACCATGAAGTCTTGGAATCAATTAGAGTAATCAATTGGAGACTTTTGCGAGAGCATAGAAGGTGTTGAAATCGATTTGGGCAATCGATCAGTAATGCCAATCGATTAAGATAATCGATTAGCAGATTTTCTCTCACAAATAGAAGCTTCGAAATTGATTGACTTAATTGATTAGAAATTGATAATCGATTGGTATGACTCACTAATCATTTAGACGGACAAAAAAGAGTCATTCTGTAGATTTTGAATGGTCGATATTGTTGGTGTAGTTTGTACTAATATCAAATTCAGGTTTTGATGTATGACAAAAGGTCAAAGTTAGATATATTATTTATCTAACCTTTTTACTAAGTCTACAAGTTTGAAAAGCTTAGGACCTAACATCAGTCTGCAGCCCAAATAGGTTGATACTTGGTAGGAAGTCTAGTTGGGCCCGTGGGGCTTGACAACTAGCTGAAGCCTAGGTAGGTTGATTCCTAGCAGGAAGTTTAGCTGGATCCATGGGACTTAATAGTTAGTTGAATTCCATATGGGGCATCTAGAATTCAATAGTGGAGACACGACCCACACGACCATGTCGAATTACACGGTCATGCCTCCAGCTAGGTTGCACACCAAAAGTAAAATAGTTATAACTTTATTATTCGGTTGGAATTTTAGGATGATCTCTATATAAAATTGAAGAGGACTTTGAAATCTACAACCTTGCTGAAGATATCAACCCGAGAAAATGACATCTTGACATTCAAAAAGGGGAGACATGGTTGGCACGGCCGTGTCAAATGACACGGCCGTGCCAATTTAGCCATGTGGCGCACGCCCCGACCGTGCAAAATCGCACAATCTTAGCATTTTGGCCATGTGGAGCATAGCTAGGCCATGCGGAATCGCACAATCATGCCTCTAGGCATATCTCCTCACTATCAAAGGGGGTTTTCTCCCCTTTTGACACATCTTTAGCCTAGGGCTTGCCCTTTTTGCCTTAGGGAAGGGTTCTCCCCTCTAGGGGAGACCCTAGAGTCGTTGTCTTCACCTCCGTCGACGATCCATCCATGTCCGGAGCAAGGAGATCCTCCAAGAAGACCGGTGACACATAGATAAACATTCTCTTTTCTCTTTTCTTCATGTTTTGAGTTGTAGATGCTTTATTCCTTATCTTCTTGTTATATATCCCTTGTAATGGAGTAGTTTCTCCGATCTAGAATGTAGGGAGTAGCTATTGTGTCATGTTGATGTATAAACTATGGATTTATCTATTTCTTTATTCAATGAAATATTTATGTCTTGTTTTATATGTATTGTATCTTGTATGTGTTTTATGAAATATGTGAATGGTGAATACATGTAGTTGTTAAGATTTGATTGTCACGTAGAAGGAGTATCCAAGATCGGATGATCGGAAAACCCTTAGTGATAAGGGGCTACCTTTAACTGGACATCTTGGGCATTGTCTCAAAATGGAGGTCAACCCTTTATAAGAGATTAACTAAGAACACTTAATGGGTTTCTTGATGGTGCAGACAGCACCCAAGTCGAACTTGTGTTTTGATAATGGCAAAGGGTTCAAAAGTTAAGATGTTATGTTTATCTAACATGCTCATTAAGTGTGCAGGAAACAAAGTCCTGGCGAAGGGCTGCTAGGCACCTGGCGAAGAAATGCCAGGACACAAAGCCCTAGCGAAGGACAGCTAGGCACCTGGCGAAGGAATGTCAGGATACAAAGCCCTAGCGAAGGACTCCTAGGCACCTGGCGAAGGAATGCCAGGATACAAAGCCCTAGCGAAGGACTGCTAGGCACCTGGCGAAGGACTGCATGGTACTGAAGACTTGGCGAAGGACAGCTGGGCACCTGGCGAAGGACTGCTGGGCAAAAGTCCAACCGGAGGAGATGGTTGGCAACAGGTAAATTCTCCTGAGAGGAGTAGGTGAGGACGCGTTCCCCGTCGAGGGAACAATAAGCGTCGGTTCGACCTAGGGTTTTATTTTGGAGACCCAAAGTCAGAACCAAGACAGCTAAGGCTGTATAATCATAACATATTCTTGTTTTATTGTATTTGCAACTAACCCTAGATGCAGGACCAAAGGAACGAGTCTCTGTAGCTCAGAACGCCTCAAGGGAGAGAGGCAACAGCTGAGTAGGGCGCCCCGGAGGTCCCGGGCGCCCCCAAGGTCAAAGCAAAACAAGTAAAGCAAGAGAACGCTTCGGAAGCTCAAGGGGGGGGGCGCGCCCCGGATGCCTCGGGCGCCCCGGGCTCAAGCCAACGAAGCGGATAGAGTCAAGCCAGCGAGAAGCCAGTGGACCGAGTCAACCCGGGCGCCCCCAGTCAACTCTCAACCCTATTCAAGTGGGATAAGGGCTGACCGAGACTTGTTCGGATCGGCTGACACGTGGGGGGGGCGCCCCCAATGTTCAGGGCGCCCCAGAAGGCTATAAATAGCCCCTCGACCCCAAGGCTTTAGACAACAAGTTTTCCAACGCCAATACGCTCTTCAACTCAGGCGCTCTGCTCCAGAAATCCTCCATCTCGAGATTCTAGCGCCGACGACGACCCTACGCACCGATGAACGATCTACACCGGGCGTCGGTAACGAAGAGTCAATTCTTAATTGTATTCTGACTACACTTACTTCTATACAACTGTTTGTAAGATTTTGCGCGATTATAGTATTGCCCGCAGTAAACGGTCAAGGACCGTGGGCCTTGGAGTAAGAGCCGACCGCGACTCCGAACCAAGTAAATCCCTATGTTTGCGTTTGGTTTTCGTGTTACTTTTCCGCTGTGCATTCTCTCTCTAAATCCGAAACGATTAACGATATTCACCCCCCCTCTATCATTTTCTCTCGATCCAACAAGTGGTATCAGAGCGGGGTAGCTCAAATTTGGTGCAACCACCAATTTGAGAATTTTTCAGATTTTCTTCGATTTTTTATTTTCTTTTACGAATTTTTATCGCTAATCGAGAAAGGTGCAACACCCCTCAATAAAATTTCTTTTTCTTCCTGCACTACTAATCCAAGACCAAGTCTTGGGATATTTCTTTGCTTTTACTCTTAGTTTCAGATAAATGGCCATGCAAGAAGGATTCAGCACAGCCAGACCACTACTTTTCAGTGGGGAAGACTTCTCCTACTGGAAAAGTCGGATGGAGGTCCACCTGAAAACTCAGGTGGACATGTGGATAATCATCCAGTCTGGACTGGAGATTCCAAAGAACGCTGAAGGAGTGCCACAGTCTTACGCTGAGTGGGATACCGCTCTGAAAAGAAAAATTGAAGCTGATGCCAAAGCAACCCAGACACTTCAATGCGGCCTGACCAAGGAAGAGTTGAATCGGGTAGGACCATTCAACAGTGCAAAGGAGCTGTGGGGCAAACTGAACGAGCTGCACGAAGGAACTTCAGATATTCGAATCAGCAAGAGAGATCTCCTCCTGAACAAGTTGTACACGATCAAGAATGAATGACAACAAAAACAGCAGCCCAGCTCCCAACGCCAGAATTCAGGAAGTTAATGAACGGACTACACCACAATCGGTCACAAGGTAAGAAAACTATGACCTGATAAGGTACGCCTCTCCAACGCTTTCCCCCGAGAAACAACACTTGTGGGCATCTATGGTAGAATGCATACAAGGTGTCACAAGGGAACTCTCTAAAATTGAAATTAGATAGAGAGCTATTCTTCCTGAACAAGTTTACGACGATTGCATGATGCATGACAACAATGTAATCATGGCCGAGACCCAGGTCCATTGCTTTCAGAATTGCAGGTAAAGCTGGAAAAACAACCAAAAAGAACTATTACTAAGGACGCTTTCAACGCTTTCCGAGAACACCTTTGGCATCTATGGTAGATGCATACAAGGTTCAAGGACCTCTCTAAAAAATTAGATGAACTATTTTCTGAATTAGAATGCATGAGCAGACTAACTTAATCTGGCCGAGAAAGGCATTGCTTTCGTTGCAGTAAACTGGAAAAACAACCAAAAAGAAGCCTCAACCTGCACCCGAGTCTGATTCAGATTTAGACTCATAAGACAACGAAGGAAATCGGCCTAAGCTGGTTCCGCTAGCCCGGGACTACTACAAATAGCTAAAAAACCAGACCAACAGAAGAAAAGCCAGCCGAAGAAAAGAAGAACAAGCTGAACCCTCAAATGAAAAGAACAAACCCAACGTGACCTGTTACGAGTGCAAGAAGAAGGGCCACTACAAGACTGAATGCCCCAACCTGAAGGAAACAAAGAAGACGAGAAAGAAGAAGGCACTTCAGGCAACGTGGGATGAGTCCTCCTCCTCCTCCGAAGAAGAGGTCCCACAGTCAAACCTGCTCGCACTAACCGCCTCAGAAGAAATCGAGACCGAGTCAGAGTCGGAGCCGGACGACGGCAAACTTACATTCTCAGAGGACGGCGAAATAACTGTAAGTGGTTTTTCAAGAAATCAGTTAAATGAATTAATTTCCTATCTTTCTCGAGATTTGGCGAAAGCTAAACTCCGAGTCGAATCTCTCCGACAGGAAGTAAAACTCCTGAAAGAGAGAGCTGACTCTAGATCCTTAACTGAGAAGGTTCAAGAAGGAACCTCTACTCAAGTTGAAAAACTTGAGAAAGAGAACTCCTCCTTGAAAACTCAGGTCAAGGACCTTAGATCAGCTTTAGAACGATTCACTTCTGGTTCCAAGGGTCTTGACATGATTCTTGGAAAACAGAAGTCAGTTCTAAATCGATCCGGATTAGGCTATAGAACCAAATCTAAACAAAGATCCTACTATGCTGTACTGAACCAGTCCAGATCTAAAGTTCAGGAATGGGTACCCAAACTGTGCCTGAATAAACAAACTGGATCAAATCAGTATTGGATTCCCAAGGACAAGATTCACATCTTGCCGAATCACTACCGAGGCTTTAGTCCAGGGGGAGCCAAATTAAAAACAATATTTATAGTTAGATAAATTTTAATTTTTGTTTTCAAATTGCATGATTGCTTGTTTATTTAATTTCTGCAATTTATTATGCTTAGACTTAGGAATGGTTAGTTTAAGGACTGAACCAACTTAACTGAAATTTGAACAACATAGTATTGGGTGGCGGTGAGATGATAGTACGTTAGGGAAGCCAATTCTAATAAGGTCAAGTATACTCTACTTGGTCTCTTTAGACTGGTGAAACTAGCCGAAGCTACCGATCCAAGACTCAAACTAGTTAGACCATAATTTTTCAAAAAAATAATTTTGAAAATGAAATTTCATTAAAAGGCTTTGTCAAGGAAAGGGTTGATGATCCAATAAGGCAACGGCCAAAGAAGGCCTAGTTCCTCGCCAAGACCTGGAAGCCAATTTTTAAAATTCAAATTCAAATTATTCTTTGTAAAATTCGAATCTAACACAAATTTTTAGTTAATTATAGATTCAAATATTTTTTAAATAAACTCAAAATCAACTGTTTTTAAAATTAATTCAACTTTTTCAAATAAATCATAATTTTTTTTCAAAATAATTTTATCTACTAAAACCTATCTCACAAAACCTATAAGGCTAACGTGATTGATAACCCTAGATTTGGGTGAGACAGACTAGGCTGTGAAAATCAATTTAGGCTATTCCTGATTCTAATTGGATCCAAATCAACAAAACTCTTTATGTGTAGGAACATAAAGATTTGGACCAATGGATGTTGGATAGCGGGTGCTCCAGACACATGACTGGAGATAAATTGAAATTCACTAAACTCAAGTTCAAAAACCTAGGCTCAGTGACATTTGGCAACAATGCTACACTCAAGGTGATTAGGTCAGGTAATATTGAACTTAAATCTGACTTTGTTATTAAGAAAGTTCTTTTGGTTGAAAATTTTAAATTTAACTTGCTTAGCATAAGTCAATTGTGTGATACCTTTACCAATTCCAACTGCCTAATTAGAAACTTGCAAGACTCAGAAATCATGCTTAAGGGCACTAGGAAAAATAATGTTTACACTATAAACCTACCTTTAGTACCTAAGTGCATGTTAACTCAGTTAGAACAATCAAACCTCTGGCATAGGAGATTAGGTCACACAAATTTGAGAATAATTTCGAAAATCACCCAACTTGGCCTAATTAAAGGTATCCCTAAAATTAAAAAACATGAAAACTCAATATGTGAATCATGTAATCAAGGTAATCAAACCAGGTCTAATCACAAACTAATTCAATCTGATCTAACTCAAACCACACTTGAGCTCCTGCACCTTGACCTATTTGATTCACATGGAGCCAAGTCACTAAGCGAATATCAGTACTGCTTAGTAATAGTTGATGATTACTCTAGGTATACCTGGGTTAGGTTTCTAAAGACCAAAGATGAAACCCTAAACCTATTAAATGACTTTTGTAAGTTAATTGAAAATCAAAACGATACAAAAATCAAAAGACTTAGGAGTGACCACGGGGGAGAATTTGAAAATCAACGATTCGAGAAATTTTGTAAGGTAAATGGGTATATACATGAATTTTCGTGTCCTAGAACCCCCCAGCAAAATGGCATAGTCGAAAGGAAAAATAGAACCCTATAGAAAGCCGCTAGGGCTATGCTCAATTAATTCAACTTAGCTAACCAATATTGGGCAGAAGCAATTAGTACGGCTTGCTACATCCAAAATAGGGTACTAATTAACAAACGACACAATAAAAGACCCTATGAATTATACTACCATAGACTCCCAAACCTACACTACCTAAGGGTCTTTGGGTGCAAAGTCCATATCCTAAACACCAAGGACTATCTAGGTAAATTCCAGTCTAAGTCAACTCCAGGCATCTTCCTAGGATATTCAATCACAAGTAGAGCCTATAGGGTTTACAACAAACAAACTAAGAAAATTGAAGAAACAACAAATTTAATATTTGATGAAGAAATCAACTCAAAATCTGATAATCCAGATCTAACTTCATAAAAAACTGATCAAGAAGATAATGAACAAATAGTTGAACCTTTAATTGGACCCTTAAATGAACTAACTATTGAACCAACTTCTGAGTCAATTGAACCAAATGTTGAACCAAACATTGAACCAAATGTTGAACCAAACATTGAACCAAACATTGAATCAAATGTTGAACCAAATCGACCAGCCGGACCTGAGGTTGAACCAAGTTCTAGAAAAACCAAGAAACCCAGACTTAGTCACCCTACTAATCAAATTGTGGGTGATCCAACTTTAGGAGTCAGAACTAGGTCTTCCTATAGAAATCTTAGTCAGATAGCAATGATTTCAAAAATTGAACCTAAGACTATAGAGGAAGCCCTACCTGATCCTGATTGGATCATAGCTATGCAAGAAGAATTAGCCCAATTTGAAAGGAACCAAGTCTGAGAACTAGTACCTAAACCTGAGGGTAAATCCGTCATTGACACTAAGTGGGTTTTTAGGAATAAGTTAAATGATCAAGGAGAGATAGTTAGAAATAAAGCCCGCTTAGTAGCAAAAGGATTCAGTCAGGTAGAAGGGTTAGATTATGACGAAACCTATGCCCCAGTAGCTAGACTTGAGTCCATTAGGATGTTATTAGTGTTTGCATCCCATAAAGGATTTAAACTATACCAAATGGATGTAAAGTCAGCCTTTTTAAATGGATTCATTAAGGAAGAAGTCTATGTAGGACAACCCCCTAGTTTTGAGGACTTAGAAAGACCTGACCATGTTTACAAACTCACTAAAGCACTTTATGGACTAAAACAAGCACCTAGAGCCTGGTATGAACGCTTATCAACTTATCTAATTTCTAAAGAATTTAAACAAGGACAAATTGACTCAACCCTATTTATTAAAACCTTAGAAAAAGAAATCTTTATTGCCCAAATCTACGTCGATGACATAATCTTTGAGTCCACCAACTCTAATTTTTTAAAAGAATTCGTGAATGTAATGGAAAATGAGTTTGAAATGAGCTTAGTTGGTGAGCTCAACTTTTTCCTAGGGTTACAAATTAAACAAACTAAGGATGGAAACTATGTCCATCAATCCAAATATGCTAAAGAATTAATAAAGAAATTTAAAATGGATAACTCTAAAAGCATAAGTACCCCCATGGCCACAAATGTAAAAATAGATAGTGACCCTGATAGTAAACCAGTAGACCTTAAACTCTATAGAAGTATGATTGGGAGTCTACTGTACCTCACAGCCAGCAGACCTGATATTCTTTTTGCTGTAGGAATGTGTGCTAGATACCAAACCTGTGCTAAGGAAACACACATAGCAGCCCTAAAAAGAATACTAAGATATGTTAAGGGCACCCTAAATGTAGGGATTTGGTATCCTAGGACCTCAACCTTTGACCTGTCAGGATACTCAGATTCTGACTACGCTGGTTGTAAATTAGATAGAAAGAGCACAAGTGGAAGCTGCCAACTGTTGGGAAATAATCTAGTAAGTTGGTGCAGCAGAAAACAACACTGTGTAGCTCTATCCACAACTGAAGTTGAGTATGTTGCCTTAGGAGAGTGTGTAGCACAACTTTTATGGATGATGCACACTCTTAAGGACTTCTAGCTCAACTACACCCAAACTCAGGTCTTCATTGACAATATAAGCTTAATTAATCTAACTAAAAACCCAATCCAACATTCCAGAACTAATCACATGGAAGTTAAACACCACTTCGTAAGAGATCATGTAGCCAGGGGTGAGATAGTCCTTAAGCATGTAGACTCTAAATCTAACTCAGCTGACATATTCACCAAACCCCTACCTGAGTCTGAGTTCAGCTCACTAAGAAGGCAGTTAGGATTATGCTTAGTAGAATAGGTTTACTTTATTTTTCGATTTTTAAACTGCTCTACTTGCTTTGAAAATCAGTTTCTAAAACAATTTTAAAACTACTTTACTTGATTTCAAATCAGCTTTTAATTAGTTTGAAAAATCTTTTTAACTTTTTCTCTTTAATAATGTTTCGACTTAGTTTTATTTTAAAAACTACCCCCTTCAAATCTAGGGCTTTTTCGCAAATGGACTTAGCCTAGGCCCTAACCCTAGAACTGTATGCACCTATAGATTTAGAAGCCAGCATCTCACAAGCACCTTAGGGTACTTTTGACTGATAACCTAGAATGGGTTGAGATGCTTAGGTCTTTACCTTAATTCAAGATGTAGATCAGTGCATCTGCAGTAATTGGGGTACTAAATACAAATTAAACAGCAATCAGGTTAAGGGTCAAGTTTAAAAATCTAACTTGAACAGAACACTTAACCTGACTAACCCTAGTGAAAACTACTGTTTATAACAGTTAGTAAGTAGCTAAATGGGTTAGACAGGACCCTAAAGAGATAATTGAAATTGCTTTGGTTCAGTTTATATCTTGAATTGGCTCAATACAACACATTATTCTTTTGTCATGCAATTTATTTTTATTGCTATTGCTTCATTTTTGATATATGGCAAAGGGGGAGAGATAGGAAAGGAGAGAAGAGCTTTAAATTTTTTTTTCAAAATTTAAACTTTATCCTTTCTTCAAAAAGCTTAAGCTAAGTTTTTTTTCAAAACTATTTAAAAGTACTTGATCTAAAGTGTTTTCAAAATTGATTCTAAGTACTTGACCTAAGCTGTTTTCAAAAGTACTTGATCTAAAGTGTTTTCAAAATTGATTCTAAGTACTTGACCCAAGCTATTTTCAAAAGTATTTTCTAAGTACTTAAACTTAAGCTATGTTCAAAAATCTCTAAGTACTTATTTCTAAACTTCGCTAATAGAAGAGTTTCTAAGTATAAAGCCTCTAAAGTACTAAAGAGATTGAAAATTTTTTTGAGAACTTAAAACTTAAGAAAATGTTTTAGAAATCTTTTGACTGGAAAATTTTTTTTCAAGCATAAATTTTCCAAAGTGCCTAACCAAATTTTGTTTAAGTTTTCTAAAACATCGTTTGAAAAATGTTCTAAGTTTTGAAAAATAAATTCCATCATTTTGACTTAGAAATTTTTTAACCCTACGAAACTTTGAAAAACCAAGGGGGAGATTCCTTCCAAGGGGAGGGAACTAAAATGTTATATCAACTGTCTTGATTAACTTAACTTTTTGAATCGGGTTACCATAAATCAAAAAGGGGGAGATTGTTGGTGCAGACAGCACCCAAGTCGAACCTGTGTTTTGATAATGGCAAAGGGTTCAAAAGTTAAGATGTTATGTTTATCTAACATGCTTATTAAGTGTGTAGGAAATAAAGTCCTGGCGAAGGGCTGCTAGGCACCTGGCGAAGGAATGCCAGGACACAATGCCCTAGCGAAGGACAACTATGTAACGCCCGCCCCTTACCGTTAGGTGGCGCGTTACCTTTAACCCTTTTTTTTCTTACTTACTTATATCATTGCGTATGAATCTAACATTGCAGCGGAAATGAAACATAACTAAAAGCATATGCAACGATAAGGAAGTAATAACATCATATGACATCTAATAGCATTCATACTTAAATAAACTCCAAAAGAACTAGCAAGTATCATGCATAAAGTAGCAACATATGTCTTATTAGAAATAAGAACTAAGTCTATAGATGACATTAAAGTGGATCGATCAGTCAAGTCACCACCACACACATTAGCCTTCCTGCAGCTGCCCATTCCTCAGAAATTTCTCTGTTGATCTGCAACATAAGTAAACAAACTATAAGTATAAAACTTAGTAAGCTCTTTCCTACTCACTAAATCCGTACGTCGCATGCATTTTAAAACATATAACATTTCATGGATAGCATAAGATTCATAAGGCACATAAAATACATGAAGACATATAAACATAGAACATGTGCATTTCAAAACATTAGGATGCTCTTTGGAAAACATAGTAAATAATACTTTAAAATCATATATATCATCTTCTTTGGGGTCCCCGGCTTTGTACCCATTCTTTCTTTTGCGCGCATACCCCTATGTAGGATGCGAGGTAGCTAATCCCGACCTACAGGGGTCTACATTCTAGGCTTACTATCTTTCAGCCTAGGGACAGCATCATCGGTAGTCCGGAACCGTGGATCTTTTCAAGATCCGGTACAAGCCAATCTTTAAAGTAAAATACATACATGCATTCTTTTCATTTCTTTCTTTCTTTCATATAGAACATGCATTCCTTTCTTTCTTTCTTTCTTTCTTTCTTTCATATTGCATGTACTATAGACATTCAATCATTCATAATCATAAGCATACTTTCATATATAGAACATGCATTCTTTCTTTTTCTTTCTTTCTTTCATATTGCACGTACTATAGGCATTCAATCATTCATAAACATAGGCATACTTTCATGGCATAATCATTAGCATAAATAGCAAGACATGGAAGGACCTTTCTTTTAACACATGTAAGTGAAGCAACCATCATGCTAGTTTCATCAATACATTATACATATAACATGCTTGTCTTAATCAAGGCAATGTGTTAGTTTAATCTTTCTTTTCTCATCTTAATACATGCTGGCCAAAACTTCATAGCAAGGATATCATAGCATAAAACCAACATAACATTGGAATAAAGGCATACATTACATAAGAGGCCATTTACAAGTACACTGGTAGTCTAGACTTCACTAAACACTAGTTTAGGTGCATGAATTGTACTTGAACTTATTCTTAGCCTTTATTCTAGTAATTGGCCAAAATTCACAGTATGGATAACATAGTATAAAAGTCATATAATCATGGAAATAAATATACGTTACACATGGAATCATATACAAGCACAAGGGTAGTCTAGGCTTCATTGAACACTAGTTTAGGTGCATGTTTTGTGCTTGAGCTTATTTTTAACCCTTATCCCAGTATTTGTCCGAAATTCACAGCTAGATAACATGGCATGAATGTCATCCAATCATGGAAATAAAACATAATTTACATGAGAGATCATTAGCATGTACAAGAGTAAACTAATCACCACTAAACCTTAGTTTGGGTGCATGAATCGTACTTGCACTTATTCTTAACCCTTACCCTTGTAATTTGCCGAAATTCACAGTATGTATAACATGGTAAAAAAAGTTCATATAACATGTAAACAAAAATATATTTTACCATTAAGGTCATATACAAGCATAAAGGTAGTCTAGGCTTCATTAAACACTAGTTTAGGGGCATGCTTTGTACTCGAACCTATTCTTAACCCTTATTCTTGTAATTTGTCGAAACTCACAGTAGGGATTTCATAGCATAATCATTCACATAACATGGGAATAAAAGTATATTTTTCATAAGAATTCATTCACAAGTGCAAAAGTAGTTTGTACTTCACCAAACACTAGTTTAGGTGTATGATCTAGAGTTCTACTTGGATTATCATTCATATGGGTACATGTAACATTTTTCTAAACATCAATACATAGAATGGAGCATGAGTTTAGGCTCAAACAACTTAGATAAGGTACTGACCCCTAAGGTATAAATTATTTCCATCATGAAATAAAACACCCAATCACATGCATATCACTTGATTTAACTATAACTTCATGAAGGTCTATAAAAATCTGTTTTAAGGCATAATTTAAGGTCCCTTGGCCGAATGTTACAGGGGTCCCTTAGCATAGATTCCACAAAATTTCTTGGCCTAAAACATTTATATAGCAAGGAAACAATCATTAGAACAATAGCCTACTTCATGCATCAACATTTATCCATTTCATGACTTGGTCGAATTCTTCCAAGTCCTTTACATCATGGAGAGCATTCAAACACCATGTATCCATCATATATTCATTACAAAAAGGTAGTAACAATTTCATGAACTCTTCCTTTAAGTTTTTGGACATAGAAAAGGGGGGTACCCCTTTATGGCCGAAACTTCCCTCAAGGTTTTCTTCCATTCTCTTTCACCCAACATCACAAGCAAACATAAAAATCATAAAAACACATAAAAAGCCATTATGTTGCAGGTGAGGGAGTCTTACCACTTGTGCTTATGTTCCCAAAAGATCTCCAAATTTTGGAGAAGAAAAGACCTCTTAAACTCTAGCACTCCTCTTGTTCTTCTCTTCTTTTGGTCTGGTTTTCTCTAGGAGGTGAAGGACTTGAAAATGGCAGCAAGGGCTTCGGTGAGGAAGAGGAGGAAGGGGAAGAGTTTGGTGGAGAGAAAGGATGGGGTTTCTTGGCCGAAAATGCCTTAGGCATTTCCTCCTCTTCATGGCCTTTTATGGTGAGTAAGGAGGCAAGCACCTCTTTAATGGTGTCTCTTTAATTTTTTTGTGTCTCTTTATCTTCTTTCCCACTTATCTACAATTTCCCATCCTCTTTTAATAGCACTCCCCTGCTAGGTGAATTGGTTACATATGCATTCTTAAGACTTGGCTTTTCTTTGAGGTCCAAGGTTCAATCCTTGGCACCTCCTCTTCTTTTTGCTTTCTCTTCATTTTATTATTTTTTTCCAAGCCCGCATAACCAAAGCCCACCTAGAGAATGCTACTTATTTAATTCATACACATGCATATGCATATTATTATTCATTCATACATGTGTAGGATACTTAAGTATAACATTAAATATAATACCTAAGCATAATTATCACACATCCACTACGTGTCAAGATAATGCCTAACATCTCTTTATTCACAACTTTTCCCCCTAAATTCATAATATTATTCTTGGTCACATGTTCCATTATTACTACGCTAGAGCGGAATATTTGGGGCGTTACAAGCTAGGCACCTGGCGAAGGAATGCTAGGACACAAAGCCCTAGCGAAGGACAGCTAGGCACCTGGCGAAGGAATGTCGGGACACAAAGCCCTAACGAAGGACTGCTAGGCACCTGGCGAAGGAATGCCAGGATACAAAGCCCTAGCGAAGGACAGCTGGGCACCTGGCGAAGGACTGCTGGGCAAAAGTCCAACCGGAGGAGCCGATTGGCAACAGGTAAATTCTCCTGAGAGGAGTAGGTGAGGACGCGTTCCCCGTCGAGGGAACAATAAGCGTCGGTTCGACCTAGGGTTCCATTTTGGAGACCCAAAGTCAGAACCAAGACAACTAAGGCTGTATAATCATAACATATTCTTGTTTTATTGTATTTGCAACTAACCCTAGATACAGGACCAAAGGAATGAGTCTTTGCAGCTCAGAACGCCTCAAGGGAGAGAGGCAGCAGCTGAGTAGGGCGCCCCGGAGGTCCCGGGCGCCCCCAAGGTCAAAGCAAAACAAGTAAAGCAAGAGAACGCTTCGGAAGCTCACGGGGGGGGGGGGCACCCCAATGCTCCCGGGCGCCCCGGATGCCTCGGGCGCCCCGGGCTCAAGCCAACGAAGCGGATAGAGTCAAGCCAGCGAGAAGCCAACGGACCGAGTCAACCTGGGCGCCCCCAGTCAACTCTCAGCCCTATTCAAGTGGGATAAGGGCTGACCGAGACTTGTTCGGATCGGCTGACACATGGGGGGCGCCCCCAATGTTCAGGGCGCCCCAGAAAGCTATAAATAGCCCCTCGACCCCAAGGCTTCAGACAACAAGTTTTCCAACGCCAATACGCTCTTCAACTCAGGCGCTCTGCTCCAGAAATCCTCCATCTCGAGATTCTAGCGCCGACGACGACCCTACGCACCGAAGAACGCTCTACACCGGGCGTCAGTAACGAAGAGTCAATTCTTAATTGTATTCTTACTGCACTTACTTCTGTACAACTATTTGTAAGATTTTGCGCGATTATAGTATTGCCCGCAGTAAACGGTCAAGGACCGTGGCCCTTGGAGTAGGAGCCGACCGCGACTCCGAACCAAGTAAATCCCTGTGTTTGCGTTTGGTTTTCGTGTTAATTTTCCGCTGTGCATTCTCTCTCTAAATCCGAAACGATTAACGATATTCACCCCCCCTCTATCGTTTTCTCTCGATCCAACATTTTTCTCTATCCAGTATTTGGAAGTGTTTAGCGTAATCTAGAGTAGTATGATCGGGGATCCCTTAGTGACAACACTCCGGTGCACTTCTATAGGGTTAACATCGATATCTAGTTAGGATCTCTACGAGCACATAAACATTGAGATTAGAATATAAACAGCCTATAGGGCATCAACTAGAATTGTAGCGAAACTGAAATCCTAGATTTCACCCATCCAACTCTTCCCCTAAGATCAACTCCCTTTCTCTTGCTCCCTCTCTCTCCTTCTATCTTTAGTAAGCTTTCACACTAACTCTGTAAACGTTTAGATAGCATATCTTGTAGACTTGACTAGTGCTTAATCAACAGTTTTGTGGATCGATATTTTATTACTTAACGATGTTTCTGTGCTCTTGCGGTTACATCCACCATTGGGTCAAAGGTTGACTGGACACTTAGTGAGGAAGCCCTAGTACATCAAGGTTGACTAGATGTTAGGCAACGAGAAGTTCCAATAAGTCACGAAAGACTTTAGGGTTGGGCAAAAGAACCCTAAACTCAGGTTGAGAGTTTAGGGTTGGGCAATCAATTATTGTAATCGATTTACCCAAAGCAATCGATTGGTGTAATCAATTGAGTTATTTTTTGTGGAGCACAGAAAGTGTTGGAATCCATTGGAGCAATCGATTAGGCAATGTTAATCGATTGGGACAATCGATTAGGCAATATTTTCTCCTCGAACAGAAAACCTTTGAATCAATTAAGGCTATGCCAATCAATAAGAGAATCAATTGGGAGATTTTTTGCGAGAGAAAATGAAGTCTTGGAATCAATTAGAGTAATCAATTGGAGACTTTTGAGAAAGCATAGAAGGTGTTGAAATCGATTTGGGCAATCGATTTGTAATGCCAATCGATTAAGATAATCGATTAGCAGTATTTTCTCTCACAAACAGAAGCTTCGAAATCAATTAATTTAATCGATTAGAAATTAATAATCGATTGGTATGACTCACTAATCAATTAGACAGACAAAAAAGAGTCATTCTGTAGGTTTTGAATAGCCAATCTTGTTAGTGCAGTTTGTACTAATATCAAACTCAGGTTTTGATGAATGACAAAAGATTAAAGTTAGATGTATTATTTATCTAACCTTTTTACCAAGTGTACAAGTTTAAAAGGCTTAGGACCTGACATCAGTCTGCAGCCCAGGTAGGTTGATACTTGGTACGAAGTCCAGTTGGGTTCGTGGGGCCTGACAACTAGTTTAAGCTCAAGTAGGTTAATACCTGGCAAGAAGTTTAGCTGGGTTCGCAGGACCTGATAGTTAGTTGAATTCCAGATGGGGCTTCTGGCAGGAAGACTCGGTGGGCCAAAGAAGCTAAGTAATGACTGTAATTGGTAAGTGAAATTATGTCACTGGAGGAGGGATATCCGGTGAGGACAAGTCCCTGTGGGACTATAGGCATAGTCCAGCTTAAAGTCATTTTGGATGTCTAAGCTGAGACCATGACTAGATCATGGTATTAGGAAGATAGGATCTAATTAATAATAATTACATCTATCCTATTTTATAACGTGTTAACTTTATTTTGCAAGATAGACTTTGTTTCTTGGACTAACATATTTTGTAAGGTTGAAAATGTAAAAATCAACCTCGAATGAATAATACCCGAGGCACCTCAGGTCCCACTTGAGGCGTCTCAGTTCATACTGGAGGTGCCCTGGATGGGTTGATGGGCACCTCCATACGGATAAGGGCCAATGATCAAATTTCAGCTTGGGAGGTGCCCTGGGCGGGATCTGAGGCACCTTAGTTCGGACTGGAGGTGCCTAAGATGGTGATGAAGGCGCCTTCAAAAGGATAATGACCGAAGTTTGTGAATCAAATTTCATTTTGATCTGAGGCACCTTGGTGGGTATTTGAGGCGCCCTCAATGACCTTTATAAGGCCTGTTCATCCATGTTATGAAGAACAACAACTACTACAATCATTCTACTACTCTGTCTTCGTACTGCAACCTTAATATTGTTTTACTATGCCCGACCGCTGTCGGAAGACTAACACCAACATACGAGCACATCCGAACTTCTACTTTTTGTTGGTAACAAATTTACTTAATTGTACTTCGTTCTTGTAATTGCAAAAGGAAAGTGTAGGTGTTACACTTTCCTTTTCATGTGTACTCGATCACTTTACTAGGACTTTACCGATAGAGGATATTAGTGGAATACCCATCGAAAAGGTCCAACGGACCTGAGTCATAGAGTAGGAGTTGTCGAAGGATCTGAACCAAGTAAATCGCTTATGTTCGTGTTTTTTAATCTCTTTTCAATGCTTAGCTTTTCTATTGTGCACTTAATTTCAAAAAAGTTGAAAATGAAAACATTTTAAAAGACATGTGATTCACCTCCCCCTCTCATGTCCATCGATCCTATAGATCTGATGTGACAATCGATATGGAGTTAGGCCAATCGATTAGGAGTCATTTTCCAGCCCGAAAGAAATCCTAAAAAATGGGGTTTTATAGAGTTTCTTCAAGGTCAATTCTTGAGAAGTTAGAAGCGAAGTACTGCTGCATTTTCAACTGATCAAGAGATATTTTCAAGCAACAAGACAGCAAGAGAGCAAGCAAGCAAACAAGGTTATTCATTGTAAAATCATTTTCGATTGTATTTGCTTGAGTATTTTGCATTTCTCGTGCTTAAGCTTGTACGAGAGTTCTCCATATCTAGAATGTTTCCAAGAAGGAGGTTTTCATGGTGGATGTTGTGAGTAAAGTGGACCCTTGGATTAGTCACCTCAAGAAGGTGAATACTAAATAACATCTAAGCGTTAGCATTGTGGAGCATCTTTGCTTCGAGTTTTCATTGTTGTTCATCTTCGAAGAAGTGAAGCAAGATATTCACACCCCCTCCTCTAGCTCATACTAGTCCCCCCCAAAAAATATATAGTAGATGAAGTACCCATATTATTAAAATATTTATCATCAACATATTTTAAAATTACTTAAATTATTCAAATTTATTTCCACCGAATCAAAATCAATAATAACAATAAAATCTTATCCCACTAGGTGGGTCGGCCATATAGATCATTTAACATCATTCGACTTATCCTATATTATATCATCATTTATACTTAAATAAATATTATCATGTTTTATTATTGCTAACTAAGTCTTCTTGGTCTTCGTCTTCTCGTTTAATGTGCATATTTATCATAGTTTCACATCACCTAATTGGAGCATTTATTAGTATCTAAGTACATTCTCGTACTATTCTTAAACATATCTCTTGGAGTTTCCCTTAATAGATGCAACTCTGACTTTTCCTCTAATATTCTTATTTCTTATTCTATTTATCTTCATATGTCTACACATTCTCTTTAATCTTTTGCTCATGTACTCAAGTCATAGTCTAACATTCAACATTATATAACATAGCAAGTTTAACCGTCATTTTGTAAAACTTCCCTTTAAGTTTTAGAGGTGCTTTATGATCATATAAAACACCCGACTAGGAGTGGGGAAAATATCAAAATTTTGGTACACTGTACTTACCGTACCAAAATATATTGATTTTATGGTATACCAAAAATTTTGGTATGATATTATACCGTATCGATTTTTTTAGTATTTGTATCGGTATAAGATTCATATCAAAATTTTTAGTATACTGTACCAATATCATACCAGAATTTTTGTATATCAAAAATTTGGTATATAGAAATTCTAGTACAGTATAGGTATGAAATTTTTTTATATAGAATTTTCAGTATGGTAACAGTATACGAGTTGGTGGTTCGGTATACCGTACCGAACCACCCCTACACCTAATGCTCTTCTTTTTTTCAACCATTCAACTTATATTTTATGTAAGACATCTCTCTCAATCACTCTATCATTTTACAAAAATGATTCTAAATACTTAAAACTTTCAGTTATAGGTAATTCATCATCTTCTATCTTAATAATTGTCTCATTACGTCTAATATTGCACAATTTAAATTTTATATATTATGTCTTTACTATACTAAATCTAAAACCTTTCACTTCTAGTATTTCCTACCATGATTTCCTTTTAACATTTACTCCTTCACGTATCTCATCTACTAAAATAATATTATCCGCAAACAATATACACCATGGTACTATGTCTTGAATGTGTCCAATGAGTTTGTTCATAATTAGTAGATAGGAATTTAGAGCTAATCTTTGATATAATCCTATCTTTATTGGAAATATTTTAGTTAATCTACCTGAAGTCTTCACTCTGATCATTACATCCTTATACATATCATTAATTACTTAAATATATGCTATGTTAACACCTCTCTTTTTTAGAATTCTCCATATAATTTCTCTTGGGACTCTATCATAAATTTTTTCTAAGTTAATGAATACTATATATAGATTTTACTTTTGCTTCCAATACTTTTCAATTAGTTACTTGAGAAGATATATAACTTCTATTGTTGATCTTCCAAGCATGAACTCAAATTAATTTTCGATTACTATGGTCTCCTTCCTTAATATCTTTTCTATTACTCTTTTCTAAAATTTCATAGTATGTCTCATTGATTTAATACCCCTATAGTTTGTACAATTTTGTATATCTCCTTTAATCTCATATAAGAGAACCAAAATACTTACCCTCTGTTAATCAAGATTTTTTTTTCATTTTCAATATCATATTAAATAATTTTGTAAGTTATTAAATATCTTATTTCTTTAGACACTTCTGTACCTCTATCGAAATATCATATGGTCTAACAACTTTTTCATTTTGTATCCCATTTAAAGTTTAGTCTACTTTTGAAGTTTGAATTATATGATAAAAATTTAAATTTTTATACTCATTTGACCTACTTAAATTACTTAAGTTATGTTGGTCATTTAAACCTTAATTAAAAATTGATAAAAATACATCTTCCATCATTTTTTATTTCTCCATTATTTATTAGTATCCTATTGCATTAATCTTTATTACATCTTATTTGGATAAAATCTCTTATCATCCTCTCTCTCACTTTAGCTATTCTATAAATGTTTCTTTCCCTTTCTTTTGTATCAAATTTTTTGATATAACCATTCAAAAGTTGTATTCTTTGTTTCATTTACTATTGTCTTAGTCTCTTTATTTGATATTATATATTTTTTAAAGTTTTTCTCATTTTTACAAATATATAATTCATTATAAATGCTCATTTTTCCTTCACTTTCTCCTATACTTTCTTATTTACCATCAAGATTGCTTACTCGGTGATGCTTGCTCCTTTGACTCACCGAAGTACACTCTTGGCTACTATTTTTAACTTTGATACCATCTTATCCCATGTTATATTAGAGTCACCATATATTTTACCTAATGATTGTGCTCCTACCTGATCTTTAAATATATGTTACTTCCCATACTTTAACTTCCACCACTTAATTCTAAGAGACATGTATATTTTTCTTCTATTTATACTATGATTGAGGCGTATATCCAATATTAACCTATATTGGTGTTGGTACGTTGAATCATAATTCGAACATCGTGTTTCTACACCCCTTTACGCAGCTGAAAATTAAAATTTATTTTATGATTTAACAATTAAATCAAAGGAGTGTTCGTATGGATATTTGAAAACAAACATAAGCATGATCTTTAATCTAAGTATACATTACAATCTAACCATTCAAGCAAGATCCTAAAAGCAAAATAAAGATAAACTATCATGTGATTGATTCATCTAATATCAATTTAATCTTTTTATTTAAACATGCAAAACTATAAAATTTAAGCATACTAAATCATTTGAGTATAATCAAAACAAAACTATTAACACATGTATCAATATATAAATGAATCAAAACATAAGCGACAACATACCTCCCAAATAACCTTATTTAGGGATGACTCCAACTATTTTGGATTTAGCGAAATAGCTCTTCTTTCTTTGTCTTGAACTTATTCTTCCTCCATCTAATCAGGTCCACAATCTAACTCCCCTTTCCAACGCTTGATCCCTCTAGAGATCAAGTGTCATTTTTTGTCGAGACAATCGTAACCTCCCAATCAACAAGCAACAAAAAGATGGATTTCTCTTGATGAAAGAGAGAAGAAGATTTTTTATCTTCTTCCTTTTGAGAAAAGGAGGAAAGCAACTTGGGAAAGGAAAAAATCACACTAAACTAAGATGACTCCTCTTTATATAATCTCCAAGGAATATGAAAAGGTGTGTTTCCTCATTTCCAAGGAATGTGAGAGGTGTGCCTCTTTATTTCCAAGGAATATAAACAGATGTGCCTCTTCATTTTCAAAGAATACGAAGAGATTCGCGACTAATGAAAACAAATTGAACCTAACCATTTTCTTTCTTCCTTCGTAATCCATTGGATATTAGAACTTTTCTAAAAACCCAATAATATAAGTCCATCTGAATCATATTAATGATCCATCATAATCATATTAATGAAAACATTTGATCATAACAAACATTAGTTGTCAATTCACTGTTTGATCACATCAAACTTTATTCACTAAATTCAACTACTTGAATTTGACTTTCTCAACGAGAAATAGGAAAATTAATACTTTTGTGACCCTAAATGGTTCAGGGATATAGCTAGCAGTGGGTCCACAACTATTTGTGATTCAGGATGCTCATCCTTTATTCGGGCATACCCTTAATAGCCCTATCCTATGATCAACTGCTTGATTATAGGATTTCAAAACTAATTCTAATTAGCACCCAACGAATCATGGTAAGAGCATCTAGCAGCACCATCCCATGACTATTGGTGTCAAAAGCACTAGATCAAACTTGGTTTTGATAATGGAAAAGGGTTCAAAGTTAAGTATGTTTTGTGATCTAACGTATTTGCTAAGTGTGTAGGAATGTCCTAGTTTGTCTAGGCATGAAGTCTTGACCTGCAGGGTTGAGCACGAAGTCCTGATTGAGGACTGGGCATGAATTCCTAGCCAAGGGTTGGGCACCAAAGACCTGACCAAGGGTTGGGCACGAAGACCTAGTCGAGGACTGGGCACTAAAGACCTGATCTGAAAGATCGGGCAGAAGACTTAGCCGAGTGAGGACAATGAACAGAAGTAGGGACGGGTTGAGGAACGAACATCTCGAGATCCGGGAGCTTCGGAGGCTAAGCAAAAGTCCAATCGGAAATGTCGGTTGGCAAAAGGTAAATTATCCAGAGTGGAGTAGGTGAGGACGCGTTCCCCGGAAAAGGGAACAGTAGGCGTCGGTCCGACCTAGGATTTTATTTTGAAATCCAAAGTCAGGATTAGACAGCTCCGACTGTTATAAATGCATATATTTCATATATTATTTATTGCACTTGGACTAACCTGTTTTGCATCCCAAGAAGTTGACCTAGCTGCTGAGGGTGCCCTAGAGGACCTGGGCACTCGAGTATGCAGGCGCCCGAGAGGTCTTGGGCGCCCCAATTAGGTTTGCTCAACGTTGGCGAAGGTGAGTTGGCGGTGTGGCATCATTTAGAATCGATAGAGGGGGGGTGAATATCGATAAAATCTTTTCAGATTAAAAAGAGCAATTACGCAGCAGAAAAATTCAGATCGATGCTATCACTTTGATTTTTACTTGGTTCGGAGTCTAGATCGGCTCCTACTCCAAGGC
Organism: Boesenbergia rotunda; assembly: GCA_024364735.1. Lineage (NCBI taxonomy): Eukaryota > Viridiplantae > Streptophyta > Magnoliopsida > Zingiberales > Zingiberaceae > Boesenbergia > Boesenbergia rotunda. The sequence goes on along the minus strand of JAGFNQ010000370.1, from coordinate 115,734 downwards.
CCACAGTCCTTGACCGTTTCGATGGGCAATTCTATATTGCGCAAAAACATTACACAGTTGAGTTCAAATACAGAATTTAAATACAGTAATTAAATAATAATTATACCGATGACCGGAGTAGATTTGTAAATCGGAGTCGCCGGTCGTCGTTGGCACTTGAGACTTGAGCACGGAGTGTTTGGAGCAGAGCACTTGAAAGAATTCGTTGGAAGCAATTGTCTTTCGAAGCAAGGGGTGGACCCCTTTATATACTCGGTTCTTGGGCGCCTGTGTTGAAGGGGGTGCCTGACACGTAACCTGTTCTGCACGAATCCATATTCGCAGACTTACCAGTGCTCATCCCTTCAACTGGGGCGCCTGAGCTGACTGGGGCGCCTGTATCAACACAGGTGCCTCATTTGCTGACGTGGAGGCTTGCTTCGAAACTGCTTTGGAAATGACCCTTCTTGGGTGCCTGTCAGCATACAGGCACCTGTATGAAACCTTCAACCTTTATTCCTGCAACCAAGGTTAGTTCCAAAACACAAATAACAAACATATCATTTACAAGTTAAGCACAATTAACAGTCTGAGCTGTCTTGGTTCTGACTTTGGGCTTCCAAAATGTAACCCTAGGTCGAACCGACGCCTAGTGTTCCCTCTTACGGGGAACGCGTCCTCACCTACTTCTCTCAGGAGAGTTTACCTTTTTGCCAACCGGCTCCTCCGGTTGGACTTTTGCCCAATCCTCCAGATCAGGTCTTCGTGCCCAGTCCGTGACCAGGACTTATTGCCCAACCCTCGGTCAGGTCTTCGATGCCAAACCCTCGGTCAGGACTTATTGCCCAATTCCTCGAATCAGGACTTCATGCCCAGTCTGTGACCAGGACTTATTGCCCAACCTTATGTCAGGACTTAGGTGCCCAACCCTCCGCCAGGACTTATTGCCCAATTCTTAGAATCATGACTTCATGCCTAGTGTACCTTGGATTTTTCCTGCACACTTGAATAACTTCGTTAGATCACAATAAAACCTTAACTTATGAACTCTTTGCCATTATCAAAACACAAGTTTGATCATGGTGCTTTCGACACCAACAATCTCTCCCTTTTTGATTTATGACAACCAGGTTCAAAAAGATAAGTCTAAACTATTTGAAGCATATATAACAAGCATAAGAAAATCACTTTTTGAAAAAAAAAAAAATCTTTACTAAGCTCCCCCTGAAAAAGAAATTCTCCCCCTGAAGCTTTTAATGATATGTAGTTTTTCAAAAAGTCTAAGTGTTTAAATTTTGACTAAGTGTTTTACAAAGCATTTGCATACTTACAAAGATTTTCCATTAAAAATTATTATGCACTTGAAGAATCTTTTTGCAAAAACATTTGCACTTAAAAAAATTTGTACTTAGAAAACCTTGTACTTAGAAACATTTGTACTTTAGAAAATGTTTTTCACTTAGAATAAATTTTGTGTACTTAACAAATTTACTAAAAAAAATTTTGTATACTTAAAAAAAATCTTTTTGCCAAATCATTTACACTTAGAAACATTTTCCACTTAAAGATTTTTGCACAAAAAAAAATTTATTTAGAAGAATTTTCACTTAACCAAAATTTTGTACAAAAATTTCACTTAGAAAAATTTCACTTAAAGCAAATTTTCATTTAGAAAATATTTTCAAAGAAAATTTCAACTTAGCACTTAGAAAAGATTTTCAGAAAAGCTTTTTACTTAAAGAAAATTTTGTGCACTTAGAAAAAACATTTTTTACTTAGAAACAATTTTGTGGACTTAGAAAAATTGGCTTAGAAGAATTTGGTGCACTTTGAAAAATACTTTACTTAAAAAAATTGTGCTCTTAAACCAAAAACAATTTTGTGCACTCAAATTTAACTTTAAAATTTAATGCAGCACTTGAAAATTAATTTTGAAAATTAAATTTTAACTTTACTTTTTGAAAAAAAATGAAAAATTTTATCTCTTCTTTTCTCTTCCCCCCCCCCCCCCTTTGCCATATATCAAAAAAAATTGATAGAAAACCAATTGCAAATCAATTTCGAATCAGAGCCAGTTATAATTTTAAATACGTATTGAACCAACTCTTAGTGAATCCAAGCAATGAAAATCAAACCAATTATACTAAACTTGTTCAGGTCCTGTCTAACCCAGTTAGCTACTTACTAACTGTTATATAACAGCAGCTTTCACAAGGGTTAGTCAAGTTAAGTGATCTGATCAAGTTAGATTTTCTAAGCTTGAATACTTAACTTGATTATTGTTCAATTGTATTTATCGCCCCAACTACTCTAGATGCACTGACTTAAAGCATCTTGAGTCAAGGCATAGACCTAAGCATCTCAACCCAGTCTAGGTTATCAATCAAAGTGTCCTAATGTGCTTGTGAGATGTTAGCTTCTAGATCTATAGGTGCATGCAATTCTAGGGTTAAAACCTAGGCTAAGTCCATTTGCATAAAAAAAAATCTAGTTTTAAAGGGGGTAATTTTTGAAAAATCTAAGTCGGAAAACAATTTTAAATTTCAAGACTTAATAAGAGAAATAATTTTATGAAATGAAAAAAATTGAAAATCTAAAAGATTTTTTAACAGAAAATAGAACAGTTCTATTCTACTAAGCACAACCCTAAAGTATGATGAAGCAGATAAATTAGCAGTTAAATAAATAGCCAAATATGAAACTGACAAATGAAAGTCAATAGGTCAACACAAGGATCAAACTAAGTCAACAGCATAGTGTGAGTGAACAAGTCAGCCCTACAGAGTAGGGAAAGTCAGATAATCAGAAATACAACTCATGTCTAGGAAGATGAGCCAGGGGCCAAAATGGACTGGGGTGCCACGACTGAAACATAGACATCATCTCATCGTGACAGGCCTAGTTTGCATCGTGTTTGGCCTAATGGGCGTCCATGTACTCGATGTGATGGGCCTCCATCTCCTCTCGGAGACTGTGGACCTCCGTCTGTAATAGTGTCAAGCGCTGGTCGGTAGTCGGTGGTGGAGGCTCTCATAGATGCTCCTCGATCTCGGCGGCAAGATCGGCTACGTTGACGTCTACCTCGTCGTCCGAATCGACCTGGTGTCGAGCCCCTCGTCGTCTCCACGGCAGAACCCCGGTGGCCGAGATATATATGGCCGCTAAAGAAAAGTTCCTAGCTCCTATCTCATCAAACTCGGTCATAGTAATGTCCTCCCCAGCAGTGATGTCGCGACCATGGTGATGAAGGAGGGAAGTGAGAATGTGACAATAGGGCGTGCGTACTCGGGAATGGGTGGATATGCTAGACGCATAAATGATCATCTTGAACATGTGAAGACCAATGTCTATGTCCAGATGGTGGATCATCACGTAAAGAAGGAAAGTGTGGAAGGGTCGCATAGCTGCAACATCTCGAGTGGTCAATGGAAGAACGCAATGAACTAGGACTCTATAGAGGGTGTAATCCTGAATGCGTAGATCGACGGACTGAAATCTCTGAATCATCGGATCTCTCGCATCTCCAAAAAAAATAGGAATAAAGAGTGTCAAGGGTGATATGTGAATAGGGGGGATCAAAGGGAAGGTCTGTCGGAGGATAACAGCAAAAAGTGGACTGAGAAGGTCGTAGTCCAAGAAACCGGTTAAATAGAGTAGGTGTGATAGTAAGTGGGATGGTCTGTACAGTGGTAGTGTAACAAAGGTCATTAAGTTTGACCAAGTTGTTATAGAATTCAACACATAAGGTTGTGTTGATCGAATGGGTACAATATACCAGTTGGTCTAGTTGATAAAAGTTAATGACATCTATGGCTAAGGGGCACGATTGTATAAAGAAATTTCTATTTAAATAGTACGTCTTGATGGGTTTATAGGTGGTATGTGCGAATTTATTGAACAAGGATAGGGTGGGGAACCTCGGGTCGGGGCTAGGCTTGGCCCCGAGGTCGGTTTGTGTAACTCGGCGCTTACTAAACAAGTAGGAAAAAAATTATGCATTTATTTACTGAATTTAAATTTAAAAAAATCAACCGTAAATGCATAATTAAATTATACCGGGGCGGCATTGTAAAAATAGAGTGATCGAGGACGAGTGAAGAGCTCTAGGGCGCCTTAGGAGTGAGAAGAGAAGGAGAGAAGCTCGGTTTGGTGTGTTGAAGGAAGCTGTGATGAAGTGTTTATAAAGGGTTTTATGGGCGCTCGTGAGGGCTCTTGGGCGCCCGTGAAAGAGTTGAGGTGCCCGAGAGCTTCTTGGGTGCCTGAGATCATAATGTTAGGCTTTTGGCAGGTTTGACTGCCTTGAATGCCGAAAAAGTATAGGGCACTCATGTTGACTAGGTTTGACCATGTTGACTAGGTTTGACCAATTAATAATTAACTCAATCAAGTCCTAGATCTTAGTACAATTTCATTCAAGGCTTAGTTTGATGAGTTATAATTTTTTTTTGGAAAAAGTTGAATAAATTTCAGAAAAAATAAGTTGAATTAATTTTTTAAAAAAATGAATTAATTTTAGAAAAATAAGTTGAATTAATTTTGGAAAAATGTTGAATTAATTTTGGAATAGTTGGATTTAACTACATTACTAGATCCTAGACATCTCATCCAGTTCTAAGTGACAAAACAGCTTTCCTTATCTGTTTTGTGAGATGTATTGTTTTTATCTTTGAATTAGTGTTAAATCTATGATTTAATTTAAACTTGTGTTAGATTCAAATTTATCAAAGAGTGATTTAAAAATGAGATTCGATAATTGGCTTCCAGGTCTTGGCGAGGCAAAGAGACCTTCTTTGCTCGTAGCCTTATTGGAGCAACAACCCTTTCCTTGACAAAACCTTTTACCAAAAGTTCATTTTCAAATTACTTCTTGAAAAATTTTGGTCTAACTAGTTTAGGTTTTGGATCGATAGCTTCGGCTAGTTCCACCAGACTAAACAGACCAAGTAGGGTACACCTTACCCTACTTGACCCTTTTAGAAGGGCTTCCCTAACGTACTATCATCTCACCTCCACCTGATACTATATTGTTCAAGTTTTAAGTAATTCTTTGTCCTTAACTAATCATTCCTAAGTCTAAATAGAATAATGAAATTGCAAAAATAAAATAAACAAGCAACAAGCAATAATTCACAGAAAATCATCTAAGTAAGGTCATAATTGGAGTAACATTCCAGATTTTCAAAGTCAGCAAGATTGTGAATTAAATTTTCTAGCATATCAACCTTATTTTTCAGAATCTCATTTTCTTGTCTTAATTTTCTAAAATTTGTCTTAATTAATCTATATGATTCAATTACGCTACTTGATACTGGCAAAGAGTGTTTGGGCAAAATATTAACATTTGAGGTAAATACTGGATTTTTATATAGGGTAAATTTACCATTCTCGGTTGTTTGTCCAGTATCCTTGGGGGTTCCTATTATCTTAGGTGGTGAAGATCGACTCTTGCGAGTAGGACATTGGTCTTGGTAGTGTCGCCTCTCCCTGCATTTATAACATACTATATGACTTTTAAATTTTAAATTTACAATGTTACCTTTTGAATTCTCGTTGGAAGTCTCCCCCTTGATTTTTGTCATCTTCCTTTTGCTTGTTCGGTTCTTCAACATCTTGTAGTAGTCACGAGCCCACTGGACCAGTTTTGTTTCATTATTGTCAAACTCTGAATCTGAGTCGGACTCAGATATTGGTTGTGGCTTATTCTTCTATGGTTCTCTTGGAGTTTTCCCTGCAATAGAAACTATACATTCCTCGACCATTGCAGTATCAGTTTGCTCATTTAATCTTAATTCTGAAAAAAGTTCAAAATTGGGTATCGATTTTGTCGCGGCAGACTCATCTTCTGATTCTGATTTGATTTCGAAATCGAGTACGGATTCTGTCTCGTCAGACTCGTCTTTTGATCCTGGTCCAAAGTCGATTTGCAAGTCGGGTACCGATTCTATCTTAGGTACTCATCTTCTGATTCTAGTTTGAAGTTGATTTCGAAGTCGGGTACCGATTCTGTCTCAGCTACTTGTGCTTGAGCCAAGAGTGCGAGATAGCTTACCTAACCTTCTTCTTCATCTGATTCTTCAAATGATCTGGATAGAACCCCTTCTGAGAGTTCGATGTCTGAGTTTTCTTGATGTAAGCTGATCAGCTTTTGCCAAATTTCTTTAGCACATTCAAAAGGTCCGACTAGTCTGAGTTGTTCATTGAATAGGCCACACTGAAGGATTGTAGTCGCTTTAGCATCTGTCTCAATCATGTTGAGCGTTGGTTCATCCAATTTATCCCATGCGGTTGATGATCCATTGATAAGTACCATTTTTGTGATTATTTTAGATGTTAAAATCCATGTTTGACCTATGTTTTTATTGCTTAATTATGATTTTACCCTAGGTTTTGGAACTTTATCTTATTTTGGACTTAATTGCAAAATTACACAATTTTTGGATTATTTGGCCACTAATTTTCTGATATATTTTTGTAGGCATGAAAGGATCCTGGACCTAGGGCATATTGGGTCAAACTTGAGTCGGAAGTGACCCGGATCCAATTATCAAGCCTACGATTAATCCGGGCCGTCCGATTCAAGAGCGGCTAGATCTGAGCCATCCGGGACGATCTGAAGCAATCCGAGCTAGGGTTAGGGTTGATCAAGCTCTATGATCAAGATCTGAAGGTTTCATCCCAATCAGAGCTAAATCAACCGTTGGATCAAGCTTGGAGGGCTCTAGAGCGTCCATTCACAGATTGAGTTGATCTGGACCATCCGTTACATATCTGGAGGATCCGAGCTACCACAAGGCAGATCCTGACCCCAGATCAACATCCTCAAAGTTTGGGTCAGATCAGATGAAGATCAACCGTTGGATTTCTCAAATTAATCACAACCGTCCATTGATAGCTATTTAATCAGATTTTCCCAGCAGCTTCTCCTCGTCGCGTCTCCGCCGCAAGCAGTCGTCTTCTTCGTTTCTTCACTGTTCTTTAGCTAGTTTCTTCACCAAAGGAGACGCGATCCCTCAATTTCATCCTCAGAGCAAGGGCTAGGTTAGTGAAGAGTTCTCAGTGAGGTTTCAGATTGGATTTTCTGTTCAATAGCAAGCTGCGCGAGGTCTCAGCAGAACTGCTATCCGATTCAACGAACTCAGCTGTGCTCCACTTCCACTGCATCTGAGCTGACCAGAGGGGTTCCCTGGAAGGTTTCGGTCACTCCCAAATCCAAATCGCAAGCCACCACAGCTAGTTTGAAGAATTCGGAGCTGAAATTCAGTTTGGGCAGTGATCTGATCAAATTCGGTAGCTGAGGCGATTCTCACTGATTTGCGGAGCTTGCGGGTCCGAGGTTCTCCCTTGATTGACGACCAAGGAGCTCTTGAGTTGAGGAATGGTTGAGGAGTAGCTTAGATAGTTTAATTTCAATGTTTAATAGCTGTAATTGGATTTCGGCACTGTTCTGTTTCTGCATTTTCGTATCAGCAGTTTAATTCCAAGTTTCTGATTTGTTTAGCTTAATTAGGTTTTACTTCTTCAAGTCAATTAGTTTAAGAGTTCGTTAGGTGACAATTCAATCCAATTTCAGCTAGTTTGTAGTTTAAACTCTTGCGTGCCAAATTAGTTTGTTGCGTGCCATTCAATTTCAGTAATTGCCTGTTAGTTTCTGATTTTCATGTCAAGTAAACTTTGGTTCATTTCAAGCCTTCCTGCACTTAATTTAGTGATGCAAATTCATTTTGAAAGTGATAATTTCAGCAATTGATCTGCTGTAACATTCCTGCATTTACTCAATAAGTTCTGTCTTCTATTTCTGCTAGTGAATTCGATTTCTGCAAGTCCTAAGCTTCATTTCTGAAATGGTATCAGTGAAGATTAGTATTGGAACCTGATTGCACTTGAAATCAGTTTTCTTGTATGATTTTTGCATCCAAACTTCTGCCGCATGTCATTTCTGCATCTAGGTTTGCAATTCCAATTCCATATCTGAATTCAGCTTTTCATTTCTGCAAAAGTTAGCTGCCAAGGCTGAGAGTTTCTGATTTTTAATCTTGAATTGTGTCAAGTGATGTCTATCTCTTGTGAATCTTATCTGAACCTTGGATTGTCACCTTCTAGCTCAGTAGTTTTATCTGATGTTGCACCAAATATATAGCTGTATACATGTCTTCACGTTTCTGCAAATTTAGCCAGTATTTTCTCAGCAATTCATTTCTGCACAGCAATGTATTCCTGTTTCTGAACTCAGAATTGTTCCCATCCGGTTACATTTGATTTGATCCTAATTGGTTGTCTCCACTTCGGCCATTGAACTCAAATCTGAGTCTCTGTTTTACATCATCCAGCTTGTACATTGCTGCAGTTTGGCAAATTAGTTCCTGCACTTTGGTGGCAAGCCAACTCAATTTCTGCATGTTTTATCAAGTTTAGTTCCAGCATTGAAATGTATCAAGTTTAAACATACTTTTAAGTGTGCTATTGAGCTTGAAAACGAATTGTTTTAAATCCCACTTGAATCTGAATTTCAAGGTTAAATTCTGCATATCATTTCTAGTTAAAGGCACTTGGTATCAAGTGAGTTTCGGTATTGATTTGTATTGGATTGTTTGTAGATTGCTTGATTTGTTGTTTCATTGCTTAGCATTTGATTTGCCTTAAATCAGATTGCTCTCTCAATTAGGTTAAGTTGCAATTAAGATCCAAATTGTTTGAGTGAATTGGTTGAGTCCATGGTTAAGTTTTTTATCCCTTCCATTGAGTTGGCATTCTATTTGAAACCAAAACCCAGTTATTTATTTGAAACCCAAAAACACAAACGACACCTAAATACAAGCTTGAATCGAACAACGTCAACTAGTCCCTGAGAAAAATACGACCTGTGGCCCCTATATTACATTTTCAGATTTTGATTGTAAAAAGGGTTTCCAGCATTTCATTCATTCATTGATATTTAAATTTGATGAGCCCATACATTTCGTGACAAATTATTTAGTATAATTTGGGCCTGTCATCCATCTTCTGTGGGAAAGATGAATCCCGTTTGAATTATTATCCATATGTCCATAAGGGCCTTTAGGTGAGATTCCATTTGATCTTTCCAATCTCTGAAATTCTCGCTAGAGAAAAGAGGTGGATGGACACTGTTCCACTCTTGATTGTCCATAGAATTTTTCTGAAACAAAATTACAAAGAAAACAACGCTCTGTCCCAACACTAAGTCTTGGCTTAGTAGTGCGGTAGCAAAGAAATAATAAAGAAATCGAGTGGTGTTGCACCAACATTGATAACGAGAAAAATTATGAACGAAAAAAATATTTAAAACGAAAATCCAAAAAATCGCTCAACTGGTGGTTGCACCAGATGTGAGCCACCCGCTCTGATACTACTTGTGGGATCGTTTAGAATCGATAGAGGGGGGTGAATATCGATAAAATCTTTTCGGATTAAAAAGAGCAATTACGCAGGGGAAAAATTCAGATCAATGCTAACACTTTGATTTTTACTTGGTTCAGAGTCTAGATCGGCTCCTACTCCAAGGCTCACGGTCCTTGAGCGTTTATGATGGGTAATTCTATATTGCACAAAAATATTACACAGTTGAGTTCAAATACAGAATTTAAATACAACAATTAAATAATAATTATATTGATGACCGGAGTAGATTTGTAGATCGGAGCCGCGGGTCGTCGTTGGCGCTTGAGACTTGAGCACGGAGTGTTTGGAGCAGAGAGCTTGAAAGAATTCGTTGGAAGCAATTGTCTTTTGAAGCAAGGGGGTGAACCCCTTTATATACTCAGTTCTTGGGCGCTTGTGTTGAAGGGAGCGCCTGACACGTGGCCTGTTCTGCGTGAATCCATATCTGCAGACTTGGCCAACGCTTATCCCTTCAACTGGGGCACCTGAGCTGACTGGGGCACTTGTATCAACACAGACGCCTCATTTGCTGACGTGGAGGCTTGCTTCGAGACTGCTTTGGAAATGACCCTTCTTGGGCGCCTGTCACCATACAGGCGCCTAACTTCATTCAGGCACCTGGGAGCAGAAACCTTCAACCTTTGTTCCTGCAACCAGGATTAGTTCCAAAACACAAATAACAAACATATCATATACAAGTTAAGCACAATTAATAGCCTGAGCTGTCTTGGTTCTAACATTGGGCTTCCAAAATAGAACCCTAGGTCGAATCGACGCCTAGTGTTCCCTCCTACGGGGAACGCGTCCTCACCTACTTCTCTCAGGAGAGTTTACCTTTTTGCCAACCGGCTCCTCCGGTTGGACTTTTGCCCAATCCTCCGGATCAGGTCTTCGTGCACAGTCCGTGACCAGGACTTATTGCCCAACCCTCGGTCAGGACTTCGGTGCCTAGCCCTCGGCCAGGACTTATTGCCCAATTCCTCGAATCAGGACTTCGTGCCCAGTCCGTGACCAGGAGTTATTGCCCAACCTTATGTCAAGACTTGGGTGCCCAACCCTCGGCCAGGACTTATTGCCCAATTCTTAGAATTAGGACTTCGTGCCTAGTGTACCTAGGACGTTTCCTGCACACTTGAATAACTTCGTTAGATCACAATAAAACCTTAACTTATGAACCCTTTGTCATTATCAAAACACAAGTTCGATCTTGGTGCTTCCGTCACCAACAGGCGGTTGCTGATTGGATGCGCCACATCATCACTTAGGTGCCCCAAAGGACTCAAGCGCCCAAGAGTGGATAAACTTTGGTCGAGTCAGCGGATGACGACGCATCTGAAGCGGTGACGTGGAGTGCCCCTATGCGCACTCGGGTGCCCGAGTGCCAATATAAAAGGGGTTTTGTTAGGACTTTGGCGTCTAGCTAGAGGGGGGAGGGTGAATAGAAACTTTTTGATTTTGTCTTCAAGAATATTAGATAAACACAAGACAAAAACACAAGACTTTGGCGTCTAACTCCCTGATTTACTTGGTATCCACCTCTAAGAGGTGACTAATCCAAGGATCCACACCACACACACAAGCTCCACTATGAACTTCTCCTTCAAGGTGGAGAAACCTGTTGATGCAGTCTGACCCTGATTATTATTTTGGTGTTGACATCGATTTTAGTTTAGGTTGATGATTATGATTATGGTTAAGTCCTGATTGGGGATTAGGCATGGTATGGAAAATCCTAGCTTGGAGGGCTAGGTGTTGGAAAATCCTAACCTGGAGGGTTAGGTGCGGAAAATCCTAGCTTGGAGGGCAAGGTGTTGGAAAAGTTCTAATACGGAAGGGTTGGGTGAAAAGTCCTAGCTTGGAGGGCTAGGTGAAAAGTCCTAACTTGGAGGGTTAGGTGAAAAGTCCCAACTTGGAGGGTTAGGTGAAAAAGTTCTGGCTTGGAGGGTCAGGTCCTAGCTTGGAGGGCTAGGTTTGGAAAAGTCCTAATTCGGAAGGGTTGGGTGAAAAGTCCTAGCTTGGAGGGCTAGGTGAAAAGTCCTAACTTGGAGGGTTAGGTGAAAATTCCCAACTTGGAGGGTTAGGTGAAAAAGTCCTAGCTTGGAGGGCTAGGTTGGATGAAACCCTAGCTTGGAGGGCTAGGTTTGAGTCCCTGGATCGGTCTGGTGACCGATCAGGGAATTTGGCACGCTGCTCCTTCGTGGATCGGTCCGGTGACCGATCCAGCAATGAATGATCGGTCTGGTGACCGATCAGGGAGCGCACAGTGAGGTTGGGAACCTACTGTGTGGCTCCTGATCGGTCTGGTGACCGATCAGGGAGCAGGCCGTTGCCTCGTTGCTTGGCTCCTGATCGGTCCGGTGACCGATCAGGGAGCAGGCAGCTTCCTCACTGCCTTGCCTCTGATCGGTCTGGTGACCGATCAGGGAGCACTCAGTGAGTTGAGTTCCCCCGCTGATCAGCTCCTAAACGGTCTGGTGACCGATCCACGACTTAGGATTTGATTTTCGCGGTTACTGTTCACTCAGAAGTGGACCGATCAGGCTTGAGCCTGATCGGTCAGGGAGCTACCTGATCGGTCTGGTGACCGATCAGGATTCACTCTGATCGGTCTGGTGACTGATCAGGCTTGTGTCGCCGCGAGAGCTGGGAGTCCCAGCAAAGCGGTAGATCGGTCTGGTGACCGACCCACAAGCCCTGGATCGGTTCAGTGACCGCTTACTTTAATTCAAAATGCATTGTCAGACGCTCTGATTGTGTCTGAACGTATCCGATTCTTTGCGCTTAACCTCTGATACTCGATTTGCTGCTTGATATGCTGTGCTAATACTCTGATTGAGCTGCAGGTGACAGGGAAGGATTCAAACACTCAAGGAGAGTCAATGGAGGCCTTTCCTTGGAGCAGGTTTGTCCGTTTTCCATCTCAGGTTGCAACGGACGTTGGCGCTGGCTGGAGCTGCTGACTGGGGCTGGTCTGAGGGAAGCTCAGGGAGTCCAGAAGAGCTCAATGGTGGTTGGTGGTTGCAGGAGAGCAGTTGGAGGCTGCAGTGAGATGTTGACCTGGCGCTAGTGGAGAGTGGATAAGCAGCGTGGTGGAGAAGAGCAGAGAAGAACTTTGGTTGCCTTGGTTTTCTGCTGCGATTTCATGCTACGTGCTTGTGCTCTTTGCTGATCATCCTCTCTTGAGAAAGTTACTGTGATCTTTGAAGCAACAATCCCTTGCTTGAGCACTTGGAGGAAGGATCAAGAGGCTTTGAGTCCAACAGCGAGAAGACACGAAGAAAGGGGTTCTTGCGTGAGATCGTCGTTGGGTGGAGCTCGGAAGAAGCTTGCTGTGTTCTTGTCTGTGCTAAGTGCTAAGTAAGATCTTTCTTGTGTTTCATTGTGCTTAAAACTATATCTTTGATTGAAACGTTGTGGAGAGGTTACTCCACCGAGAAGGAGGTTGCTTTCTATCCGGATCTTCCAGGGCTTGATCTGCCGACGATCAAGGGATCCCCACCTTAAGGGCACGCCAAGGAGTAGGGGCAAGTTATCCCCGAACCTTGTAAATCCTCTTGTTAGTGTTCTTATGTTTGCTCATAGTTTAGGGTTTAGTTTTCTGCATATTCTGTTTTTACTACTTCCGTTGTGCTACCAAAAGTTTGAGTGCAGATATTTGAAAAGCGCAAAGTCTAAGTGTTTGACTATATTCACCCCCCCCTCTCTAGCCATCCGAGTTCCAACAAGTGGTATCAAAGCTTGGGGCTCTGTACAAGCGGATTAACAACCGAGAGCTATCATCCATGGCGTTGAGAGAAGGTTTTTCCACCACCCGACCTCCCTTCTTCGATGGCGCAGATTTCCAATATTGGAGATCGAAGATGAGTATTACTTGAAGATGGACATCAACACTTGGTTCGCGGTGAAGGAGGGCTTCACCCCTCCAAAGGATGATGAAGGCAAAGAACTTGAATCGTGGCGGTGGATGGCGGAACAAACTCGGAAGAGTGAAGCCGACGCGAAGGCGGTAGTCACCCTATAATGCGGCATGAACAAAGACCAACTCATCAAGGTTGGTCCATTCACAAGTGCAACTTGTGGAACAAGCTCATCGAACTCCACGAGGGCACCCGAGATTCAAGAATCGTCAAGAGTGACTTGTTCCTCAACCAACTTCAAAATCTCTCCATGAAGGAGAATGAAACGGTAAGTGAGCTACATAGACGATTCAAGGAAGTCCTCAACGGGCTTCATTCTATTGATGAAAAGGTCAAGAATTACGACCTTGTGAGGTATGTGTTAAAAGCATTTCCAAGGAATGCTTTGTGGTCATCCATGGTGGATGCCTACAAAGTCTCCAAGGATTTATCAATTGTTAAGTTAGATGATTTGTTTTGTGAAATGGAATTGCATGAAATGGCTAACAAAGGCCCCAAGGAGAAGGGGATTGCCTTAGTTGCAGGGGAACGATCTAACAAGAAGAAGAAGGAGAAGGAAGTCTCTTCATCTTCATCCTCTTCCGAATCCGAGTCCGATTCTGAGGAAGATGGCAGCGGGTCTTCTTCCTCCGAGATGACAAATTTTGTGAGAAGAATGATGAGAAGGGGTCGACGCTTCAAGGGTAAAGGTAACCCTAGTGAAGTTAAGGTTGATAAGACTAACGTTTCTTGTTTTGAGTGTGGTAGGAAAGGGCACTTCAAGAGTGAATGCCCAAAGCTAAAGAAGAAGGAGGAGAAATCCAAAAAGAAAGAGGAGAAATCAAAGAAGAAGAAGAAGGCCTTGAAGGCCACTTGGGATGAATCCTCCTCAAGTTCATCCGATGAAGAAAACGAGGAGAAGAGTACACGGCACGTGGCACTCATGGCTCTTGGAGAAGATCAAGAAAGCAGTGATGAATCCTCCAACTCCTCAAACGCGGCTTCATCATCTTCGGATGATGAAGAGGTAACCTCTCCCGAACTTGAAAAATGTTATAGAGTTATTGCATGTTTAACCAATATGTTGAAAAAGTCAAAAAATAAGGTTAAGTCATTGCAATTAGAAATTGAACAATTGATTTCATCTAGGGATGAGAACATAGATGATTTACATGTTGAAATGTTAGAGGATGAGATTAAATCATTGAAAATTGAGATTGAACAATTGAAATCCTCTAGGGTTGAGGATGTAGATGATTTGCATGATGAATTGTTAGAGGAGAAAACAAATCATTAAAGAGTGAAGTTGAGAGACTCAAGAATATTCTTGAGAAGTTCTCAACAAGCTCAAAGACCCTAGACATGATCTTGAATGCCCAAAGGGCAGTCTACAATAGGGCGGTATTGGTTATCGACCCAAAGAACCTTCATTTGTGTCATTGATGTCTAGGACTGATATGAGACAATCTAAGACACCCAAAGTTCAAAAGAAAGTTGTCAAGGCATGGGTGCCTAAGACTTGTTTAGTAGGTGCTTTAGGTCCCAAGGTTTGGGTACCTAAAACTTCTATTTTTCGAATTGTGTAGGTTATGATTGAGGGGGAGCATCTATCAACTTGGTTCGTTGATAGTGGGTGCTCCAAACACATGACCGGGGATAGATCATTGTTTACCACACTTCAAAGAAAAAGTAGAGGTAATGTTTCATTTGGTAACAATGGTAGTCTTAAGGTCATAGGAATAGGAGACATTCAAATATCCGAATGTCTTAGAATCTCAAATGTCCTTCTAGTCAAAGGGATGACATTTAATCTCCTAAGTGTCAGTCAATTGTGTGACACGGGTTACACAATTGATTTTCAACCAAGTCAATGTCTAGTTAGACAACATGACACCTTGGATACGGTACTAGTAGGAACAAGAGTAGACAATATTTATCAAGTTTCATTTAAAAGTGCTACTAATGCTTTTGCTAAGTGTCTCATGTCTAAAGAAGAAGGGCACCGGAGGCTAGCACATGTTAACATGAAGAACATCCGAAAGTTGGCCAACAAGGGATTAGTCCGTGGCTTACCAAGCATCAAGTATGAAAAAGACAAACTTTGTGATGCATGTCAAATGGGTAAGCAAACAAAATCTGTACATAAAGGTAAAAGCGCTGTAAGTACATCTACCGCGTTAGATTTACTTCATATGGATCTATTTGATTGTAGCACTATTATATCATTGAATGGAAGTAGATATTGCTTTGTTATCATTGATGATTTTACTAGATACACATGGACTTATTTTCTAAAATATAAGGACCAAGCCTTAGATGTTTTCATTTCTTTTTGTAGAAGAGTTGAAAATGAAAAATCATCAACAATTAAGACAATAAGAAATGATCATGGAGGTGAATTTCAAAATCAATGATTCTTAGAATTTTGTCAAGACAGAGGTTATAGACATGAGTTCTCCACTCCTAGAACACCACAACAAAATGGTATTGTAGAGAGGAAGAACCGTGTTCTACAAGAAGCTGCACGAAGCATGCTTAATGAGTACTCACTACCGAGTTACTTATGGGCTGAAGCTGTAAATACAGCTTGCTATGTGCAAAACTGAGTCCTCATCCATAGGATCTTAGGAAAGACTCCCCATGAACTTTTGTTCGGAAAACCACCTACGGTTAAACACCTTAGGATGTTTGGTTGTAAGGTGTTCATCCTAAACACCAAGGATCACCTTGGAAAGTTCACGACAAAAGCTGATGAAGGGATACTAGTCGGGTATTCCCTAGTTAGCAAAGCCTACCGAGTCTACAACAATAAATCTAGATTGGTTGAAGAGTCTTCTGATGTTGTCTTTGAAGAAATTCCAAAAGTCAATGAACAACCAGAAGATGAAGTCCAATTCGAACTTAGGAGACTAAGTTTGAATGAAAGTCCAAATGTTGTTGATGGTGATGAATCCGATGACGGTGAACCTAGACAACCCATAGATCAGCCGGATCCTGAGGCTGAGCTTGTGTCTGGTGAACCCATTCAAGAAGCACCATCAACACCTAGGCAAACTAGATTAGCCTCTAGTCATCCCCAAGACCAAATTGTTGGAGACATCCATCATAGGGTAAGAACTAGATCATTCATTAGGAATGAGGCTAATGAAGTTGCCTTAATTTCCAAAATTGAACCTAGAAAAATTGATGAAGCATTAAATGATCCCGATTGGATCATTGCAATGCAAGATGAACTAGGTCAATTCGAAAGAAGTCAAGTTTGGGAGTTAGTCCCTAGACCTAAGAAGACAACCATCATTGGAACCAAATGGGTCTTCAAAAATAAGTTGAACCATAAGGGAGAAATCATTAGAAACAAGACACGCTTAGTAGCCAAGGGCTACAGTCAAGTTGAAGGCCTTGATTATGATGAGACCTATGCTCCCGTGGCACGATTAGAGTCCATCCGATTGATGCTAGCATTTGCAGCACATCGAGGTTTCAAATTGTATCAAATGGATGTCAAATCGGCCTTTCTAAATGGTTTAATTAGAGAAGAGGTATGTGTCGAACAACCTCCGGGGTTTGAGAGTTTCAAATTTCCAAACCACGTGTTCAAGCTCAAAAAGGCACTTTATGACCTTAAACAAGCACTCCGAGCTTGGTACGAGCGGTTTTTGATGTTTTTAATTGAAAAAGGTTTTGTAAGAGGCCAAATAGACCCTACACTATTTCTACAGAGAGATGGTGACAATATTTTTGTAGCCCAAGTATATGTCGATGACATAATTTGTGGCTCAAACAACAAGGGTTATTTAAATGAATTCATTGGACACATGGAGAGTGAATTTGAAATGAGTCTAGTGGGAGAGTTGACTTTCTTCCTTGGACTTGAAATCAAACAAACCCGAGATGGGATCCATGTGCACCAATCGAAATACACACAAGAGATGCTTCGAAAATTCAACATGAGTGATTCAAAAGAGGTAACCACTCCCATGGCTACAAACACAAGATTAGACAATGATGAGAGTGGTAAACCCGTTGATTTGACTCAATATCGAAGCATGATAGGTAGTTTGCTATACCTCACAGCTAGTCGACCTGATATTCTTTTCGCTGTGGGTATGTGCGCTAGGTATCAAGTTTGTGCCAAGGAATCTTATTTAATCGCTGTTAAGAGGATTTTGAGATATCTTAAAGCACAATTGGAGTTGGTTTTTGGTACCCCCGTACCGAATCATTCAATTTAATTGGCTATACCGATTCCGACTATGCTGGATGTAAGTTGGATCAGAAAAGCACGAGTGGGGGTTGCCAATTTCTAGGATCATCTTTAGTTAGTTGGTCAAGTCGGAAGCAACATTGTGTTGCTCTCTCCACGACCGAGGCAGAATATATCGCCATGGGAGAGAGCGTATCACAATTGTTGTGGATGATTCATACTTTAGAGGACTATGGATTAAGCTACAAAGGTGTGCAAGTGTTGTGTGACAACATTAGCACAATTAACCTAACCAAGAATTCAGTCCATCACTCTAGGACTAAACATATTGAAGTACGTCACCACTTCATTAGAGATCATGTTGCTAGAGGAGATATTGTACTCTCACATGTAGAGTCCAAATCAAACCTCGCTGATATTTTCACTAAACCACTCCCCGAAAATGAGTTTAGCTTCTTAAGAAGGGAGTTGAGAATGTGTTGCGCTTCATAGTTTTCAAAAGGCTTTCAAAATCCTTCATGATAAGTTCTAATTGTTGGGATACAATTGGGTAACTTTGGGGACATCTCACACAAACTATAAGGCTTACCAAAACATTTTTGCTTGCTAGAAATGGGGTGAGATGCTAGGATCAACTCAATTTCTCAAAATGTCAATGCATCCCTTGAGAAATTAAGTTGACAAGATAAAAATCACTTCGGTGACCAAGTATGGGGAAAACCAATGCATAACACATGTGTATTTGGCTCCATGATCATACTTGGGCATTCCAATCAAGGAAACTTGATTAGAAATTTGAATTTGGCACAATCTTGGTTAAAATTTGATTGGATGATTGTTGATTGAGTTTGACTCCACTTGGGTGGAGCAAAGTGATTGTTGAACCTATAAGGACCTTTGATCCTTATTCAGGGATCAATTTTAGTCAAGGAATCACTTTCGAGATCAATATCTTTCATCAGATTTTCAGAAATCGTGTGAAATCTGAAACTGAAGTTTCAGATCGTATCAGGGAGTATCAGGAACCCTGATCGGTCACTGGACCGATCAGGCGTAGGGCTGATCGGTCCCCGGA